>BOPP01000087.1:3017430-3029062 GCA_017312745.1 Gryllus bimaculatus | reverse complement strand
TCTGCCCCGCACGGTGCGTGTCATGGAGGCTTCAAGGGGACCTCGGGAGGTCGCTCGTCACAGCCCCTTGGGTGGCATCAACCGATCCAAACGCATTGGTTTCAAGGCGGTCTTGATCCTCGGGAACGAAAGAAGGCGGCCATGTCCGGACTGTAGGGGGTTGGGGCAGTGTTGTCAAGCTGAGCTGCACCTGATACTGATGAATGTATGCGGTGAGGCTTGGAGCATTGGCTTGGTGGAGGCACAAGGTAGCGACGATCTCCTTTCTCACTTGGACAGCCCTTTTTCGCAGTCTTTTGACATAGTACGCGGTAGAATTCGCGGTTTGGCCTTGAGGAACTATCTCTCTGTGGACCACACCTTTGGCATCGAACAAATCGATTTACATTGTTTTCACTTTCGAGTTGCTCGATCTTTCTTTTTTTGTCTTGAGGACGCTGAGAAGTTCCGCTGGGGGCTTTGACGTTTTGTTACTGGATCTCATAACATCATATTTCATCCCCGATAATGACGTTGTCCAAACGATCGAGTTAAATATCTACACGTTAAAGAAATTCACTTGCGGTTGTAATTTATATGTTCGTCCGTCAGCAGATTGGGAACAAACTGGCTAACACCTTCCTCATGTCAAATATCTCGGTCACCAGTTGTGTACAGTTTTTTTAAGAATGTTAAAGAGTCTGTCCAAACATCCGGACTCTCAACCGACCGTCGTATTCAACAGATCGCCCCGACAGGGGTCAAATTGTCGTCGGTTGTGTTCTTGGTAGGTTGCGCAGCGCAGGGTTCGTCGGCCGGCCTTCATTAAACTTGCGAATATGATAGATTAATAATATACTGGCTTTCAACCACCTCGCAACTTGAGAATATGAAAATCATTGAACCCATAAGCTTGAACAATCAATTGGTGGGTTCCTGCAAAAGATTTGATAAAAAAACTTTTGGCATAACTTTGCTCGAGTGACGTTGGGAGACAGCGATCCTGTCGCCCAACTGCTCAGGCAATTGCATTGCTTTGAAATTGAGAATCCCCCCAACACCCGAATCAACCGATGGGAGCATTCTGCGGCCATTTTAAGTACCTGCACAAATATGCGTTACCTTCGGGGCACACCTACAAGTGATGGCCTTTAAAAGTAGATTATATTTGGACTGCGACTGAGTGCACTACAGCTATTGTCACTGATTCCGTTTCGCCGACTACGCGAAGAATTTTGTTTATTCTCTTCCAACAGTTAGTGACTAGGCTTCGAACTTTTACATGTACTGGGGAAAATTGTGAATGGCTAAGGACTTGGTATTGTCTCTTCTGGCTAGTTGGACTACTCCAGTTTTGCTTATTGTATGATTTTCATTCTGGAATTTAGCAACGCAGACGATTCAGTAAACTGTTATATTTGTTACTCTTTTTACTGTTTATAATTGTTACTGATTTTATTTTCTCGTATTTATTAACGTAAGAAGAGAAAGTACTGTAATTGTGAGACCGAAATCGAACTCTTATTGCCGGGCCCTGGTACCGAAAAATGGTTGAATTCAGTTGCTAAATATAGAAAAAATCCTCTAACATGTGGTGTAGCCAGAATCCATGTTTTGTGCGTCCTTCATAACAAAAAATTGATTGATGGCAAAATGTCAGTCTGTTCGTCCGTCCGTCTGCCTGGGCAGAATTCTAGTGCTAAACCGTTCAGCAAATTTTCTCCAAAATTGATAGTCTCCAATTGTTATGGATGATGTCGCGGTCCTTGGAATTTAAAATCGATATTTTTCTGATCTATTTTATACTGAAATTACTTTACTTGAAACCCCTCAGCCATTTCAAAATTTTCGAACAAATCGCACCAATTTTTTTGATTAACTTTTTTTGTTGAATAGTCCGAAGGACGTTTAAGAGAATGGTGCAGGTCTCATTTTCGTTGAACTTTCTTGCGTTTTTCGAAACACACATAAAATAATTCAAAACTGAAAATTGAAGATATATTTTTGCCTCATACAAAACCTATTGTACAGAATTCTCTCTTTAGAAAATAACATTTACATTTTTTAAGTTGATAGTTTTTGCGTAATTTCTTTTTTAAATTAATGAAACATTGTGGGCGCCTTGTCGTACATAACGATAACATTGTAATATTGCGAGAAAGTGTGTGCTGTGGGACATCACTAGTTTTTTAAGCATATCAGTTTATTAATTACAATTTTCAGACTTTTTTATAAGATTTTGAAAATGTTTTTGGAGTTTTATTTAAAATACCCTCAAAAATTAAAATATCCGTTTGGAACTACCAAAGTCTCGAAGTCGTTCAGATCGGTGCAGGAATATCAATCTTAAAGAAAATGGACTGATCTATCTAGACACTTGCGTTGACTAAGACTGACGGACAAACAGATGGAAAACGGACAGACCGACGGACCAACGGACATATAGACATACCGACAGACAGACGGACAGGCAGATGTTTGCTGCCATTCTATTTTTCGGTATCATGAAATGGATTCTGGCTGCATAATGGGTTTAAGGAAGTAATTTATTAAATATAGAAAAATGGTTTACCTACTTTTTCGTTACCAAACGTCGACAATCAGATTTTTCTTACGTTTCACCTTACGTTTCCCGACGCACGATTGCAATTCTTTCATTCGTAAGGGCGAGAAAGTAAAAGGGAAAGGTCAGAATTAGAAGTGTGTTTAAAATATAAGTAATATATTTCAGGAAATAATTGTTAATATATTATCTCTAACTTTTTTGTTTCAGGTAAGACTTGTTGATGCCTTTAATTTTTCATTCCCTGTGGCATTGGTAAGTTTTCAATCCGATTGTTCTTTCTTTCGTTTTTTTCTTCATACTTTCCTTATTTCTTATGATAGTGATATTGATGAAATGGTATGCTGTGTATGGAGTATTGAATTATTTTCCACGACCCGTTGGAACAGTGTATTTTTTTGAAATTAGAAATAGCTTTAATACCCCAGGAAATTTTCCTATTTGAATCAATGTTGAAAAAAGTTCACGTTTCATTATTATGGTCTTATTGTGACCAAATCCAATGAAATGAAAATCATTGGACGGTATCGTTATCGTATTATATGTAGGTGCGCGTATAACAAAGCTGAACAATTTTAACTCTGCGCATTCAAACTCTCGTATTGGAAAGCCATCGTAAATTTTACTCAACAAAATGTCATGTGACAAGGATAACTCTGTCCTTATTTTTGAATTGATCCTTTACTGCTTGAGCATGCTATTTTTAAAATTATTTCCTTAATTCAGAAATTTGATAGAAGTATATTTAAAAGTTTCTTATGCTTTCTGAAATAAAAATATTAAAATCGCGTTATGTTGCTAAATTAAACTGTGTAATAAAATGTGAATTTGGATGAGATGTAGTGAAGATCTTAAGAAAGGTTTGAAATAAATGAGTCCCCAAAAACATTAAAGTTCATGAGGGAATGAGTTTGGTATTGTTTAACAGTAGTCACATAATTAAATAAACTGGATACATCGTTTCATTTGGAATAAACCTAATTCATTATTGCACACCAAAATATCTCTATGACAGGGGTGACTGATTGATTCTGGCGAATCATGCTAGAAATGCTCCCCCCCCAAAAAAAGATGATTATCTGCCGAGGATATAACCGATTATAAAAGGTTGCAAGATGTGTAACCGAATAAAACATAGCCAAACCAAATAAGGCTCCGCCATATCACAGGCAACTCAATAAATATACTCTTCCAGACCGAGAGTTTTATCAAAATGGTAGTATATTAATTGGCTATTCTTCAAGAGAGCAAAAGTTCGTCGAGAATCACAAGTAAAAAATTTAGAATTATATTAACAATATATTGCATAAAAATGCACGTAAGAATTAGTTACTTACAACGTAATAGTCCAGCCCTAAAAACTAGTCATGTCGGAACATAATATTATGTATTTGTATTTAGCCAAGAAACGTCCCAAAGTATGAAGAGAAGTTGCCGTCAGCGACGTTAGATTCTGGGATTCCCAGTTGCTCCTAACTAGCAGCCCGCGATGCCTCGAATTCGCTTAACCTTCGTGACGTCACTCATTTTATAAATTCGGCAAGCTACGCCGATTTTTAGGACTTGGTCTTTCATTAGAATCATCTCAAGATTCGCCTGGATGACCTAGAGAAAGCACGAAAACCCGGGAGTTTGCCTGTCTATGCGACTGGCACGGGGATTGATCGCGCGCCTCCCAAATGCGACGTCAGCGCGACCGTCACCACCTGTGCCACTTCAATCAGCGACACAATTTACAAACCTGGAAAGACGCTAATACGCAACGATTGATTAAATTTCAATTTAATTCATATCCTAGTAATGCATATAAATGAAAACAGTACTTGAAGAATGAGCTCCATTTTGGCACAAAATCTAAATTATAGTTATGTAATTTCATCACAATATTTTGAAAAATAATGAAACTTGTTATGAAAGTAATGGAAATATGATTAGGTGTGTTTTTCAACCAGTTATCTGAAACTAATTAAGCAGCGGAAAAATCAGTTTCTTCCTGGAATTATTTTTCTTATAATAAATAATGTGAGATTAGACTAAGAAAAACTAATAAGTGCATATGAAAAACGAGTCGGGCCTATTTTAAGTATCCTTTGAAAGATTTTTCTATTTTATATCGAATGTGATATATCGGGTTTCAGTGAATGATGCATATAATTTAATATACCGAACTAGCTTTGATATTGCATATCACAGGGAATTTTTAATTTTTATGTTACATGCAACTGACAAAACTTTTCACAATTTTTTAACGAATTCTGTTTTTTAACATTCCTTGTTAGATGCTTCATGCCTAATTTCATATTTCAAAGCAATAAATGAATTTTTCAAGCTAAAGTGCTTTTTTGTGAATGAAAGACGTCCCTCTGTCTCACTGAAGACGTTTTTCTTGAAGTGTGAAGACGGTGTCTTTCCAACTCTCTTTAAAGTTGGCCATCAATCATTCAGTCATTTGATTTCTTTCATTAGTGCTAAATTCAGATACTCGTTGTAGGATCCCTAAGGAAAACCATAATTTGAAGCAACACATTCAAAAGAAAAAAGGCGATTTTAGATTTTGGATAAGGAAACCATACTAAGAACTTAGAACAAGAAATCATGTAATCTGAGGCTAAGATCCGAGCAACAGATGTTTCTTCTTGCGTCAGCGTCTTCCGCAAACGCAAACGTCCTTCCGTGCAATCAAAGCGTCGTTTCACGGGAAGATACGGAAGCACCGAGCGGCAGGTCGAGGAGAAGTCTGCGGCGAGGCACTGTCACGTCATCAATCTCACCGGAAGTTATTCAAACACACGAGTCATTTTTGCTGCACGTCGGCACGGAGTCAACATGTTTTCAAGGAGGACAAATTGGCGGGTTCATCAGGGAAGCTCTTCAAAGAGACGCAACCTGCAAAGAGGTCTTCTGCCCGCCACCGCCACAGCGCACGCCTCCGTTCCGCCCCACCCCGCTACCAAGCAAGCCCCACCTACACCCCTTCCTCCGGCCATGCCATCGCCCTGGCCACCGCCACGCCTCAACCTCCGCTCCCACCACCAGCACCGATCCCGACCCCACCCCCGCCGCCACCGCTTCGGCTTCCTCTTCCGCTCCCCCTTCCGCAACTCCTTTCCTCATACCGCCTGCGACGTGCCCATGGTCCCATCTTCTTCGCCGGAAGGCGGCGTGCCGGCAAAACTTTTGAGGCCACAGCGATTTCATCTCTTGCAGCAACATACTGTTCACCTTCCGCTTTGAACTAACTGAATCACCAAAGGAAGCACCGCTATCATTACATTCTTTCTATTCTGACGACTCTCTCTTCCTTAGAGATTACATGCAGTTTTGATACAACCTCTGGTGCTTCTTTGTGCCTAACATTCCGATAAAATGATTGTCATCACTTTGACTTCCATCTACGACTTACTTCCCATTTCCCCGAGTTTAGTTGCGTATGGGGTTATTGCCCCTCCTTTTTGTTTATCCCTGCTGCTCATCCTCCGACCGCAGCGCCAAACATCGTAATTATGCGACGCTGTTCCTCCTTCGGCGGCATCGGCGGCGCCATCTCGGAAGAGAACTTGATTGATTATCCAGGGCGGTAGATAGAGGCGGCGGAGGAAACCGGGCACGGGTAGACTCACGTTCACCCACATCACGCCAAAATGTTGTCCTGGAAATCGGCTTCTCTCGTCCACCAATGCCCACCCGATCCCCCTTTAAATGCCTACTCACCCACCTGCTCGCGCACCCCCCCGTCCACTCCACCCCCATCCAAACTCTAACCCACTCATCACGGACTCCGACCGCATCCCGCCCAGCTACCCGCCTATCACCCGCCGTCCTCTCGCTCTCCGCCCACCCGTCCGTTGCCCGACCCTCCACTCGCCCGTTCATTCCGTAGTCAGCCCACTGTTCTGCACCCGTCGTTCGCATACCCTTCAGTTCCGCCCACCGCATCCGCCAGCCCGGTCGCTACTGTCGCCACCCGTCCGCCGCCATCCACCTGCCCGTTCACTGCTTGTCCACTGCCCGTCCTCTTGCCGTCTGCCCGGCAAGCCCACTAACCACCGGTCAGTCCGTTCAACCTCCCCAAACGCGCGCCCTACACACTCATCCCCGTCCGCGATTGTCACGAACTGTCCTACGCATCCACCCTCCAGCCTACCAACTTCCCACCTTACTGGTCACTCGCACTCTCGCAGATTTATCCATACGCCACTGGGCCATGGGCCGCCTCTCTGAAAGGCTCCCTTCTAACATCACGTGCTCCTTCGTCGCTCAGGGCCACTCAGCTCGCCTGTTCACTTACTCGCCTCATTTCAATTCTCGCACCATGTCTCTTGGCGGCTTCGCTCACATAAACATTCGCCAAACTTCCATAATCTCTCTCACCTTCTCCCTCCTTTTTGCCAGCCCGCTGCCTAGCATCCCCTGCGCCATCAGCGCTCGTTCTCATCCACCAACCATCCTGCTATCATCCTCTGTCACCCACCGGCAACCGCCCTTATGCCGCCTGTGTTCCTAGAACTTGAACTCTCTCCGCCCGCCCAACTTTACCACTCGGCCTCCGCCCACCCGTTCCAGGGCGTTTCATGGCTGAGGATGGAAAGCAGCCGCATCGGGCGGGCCTTCTGCGGGCGGAAGCCAGACGCAGCCTGCGAATACGCTCCCTCATACGATTTTGGCACGCTGCTCCGGGAATGCTCACCATGACGTAGCAGGCCTTAGTGCTATGCACTATTAAAAAACATTGAATGTTTTAGGCATGGTTTTTAAAAAAAGTTGTTGGTTTCTATTTTTATTAAATATTGTTTTTTTTGGATGCTACTGGTTAGGAAAATAATCTCTATTCATTTTTCACAGTAATAATTTTATCATTATTATGCAAAATAAATTAATTAAATAATAGTTTATTTTTCACTGGGGATAATTTTTCTTAATCAAGAGCAAATATCCAGCATGCATTTTTTATTTTCTTCTTTGAGAATAAGTATGAGATTGATGTGGGCTTCCCATGAAAATCTTAAAAATTTCATGCACGATTATCAGAGTGACATGAAAATATTATTAGGAAAAGCTGGAATCAAAACAGGTTGAAGAAAACCTTAGTGGTGGTGAATGACTTTTACAAATTTATAGGAATGTGATGATCACTCACTGTTCAGAAAAAAGCTGCAAGTTTTGTTTTATGGCAATGAAAATTGAGGAAGAAAATAACAGAGAATGTAATCAAATCCGGTATGTTATGTTCTTTTGATCACAAAAAATGGATAGGAACCTGCAAAATTTATAAAGAAAAACTAATAAAATGCTAATTACTTTCCATCGATGTTTAGTTTTTTTATTCAAATTCAGCTTATTACTCTTTGTAAAGCATTAACATATTTAATATGCATTGTGGTTTTCTTTTATTTACAGTAATCAATCAGTATTTATTGTAAAACTTGAAATTGTTACTACTTTTAAAATGAAATTTAATGATTAATTGATTGGTACTAAATAGATACATCAAAAACCGAAGAGAAAAGTCTATTTACACTGCTCACAGAAGGAAATTCTGGCCGAACAAACCATGAAAAATGATTTTCCACAAAAGTAATAGGCCCATACCTTTCAAAACACAATAAAATGGTGATATATTGGGCAATAAATTGAAATTTTTAAGAGAAACGTTCAATAAGGATCTCAAATATAGTATAAAAATATGAAAAAACAGTAAACTTGTTTACACATCACGATATCAAGGAGGGATTTCTTCCCTTAATAGCAAATTGTTAGAAGCGGGCATGTTTTCTTGAGCCGGTGTTGTCGTCATAAAATACCAATCCTGCGTTTGTTTTTTGCTCTGACGCACTGAGCGAGGGAGGAATTCAAGAAGGAATGCGGCATTGTGAGAATGGTGTAATGCAAAGAAGCCATTTTAATTTTTCAACTGATTCAGAACTTTAATTTTTGTGGAATTTTTAGTTTTTGATATGGAACAAACACATAACAATCTCTCATGATGGCCAGAGGCGCAAAGTTTTTCCTCTCAATTTCTGCATTTGCGTTCAATTAATAATTGAAATTTGGGACTACATGAAGAGGATGTGTGAGTTGGGTAGAGTGAGTGGCTTCCACTTTTACTGCTTTAGAATTGGCAGGGTGATAGGCGCGTGGTACTGTAAATTGGAAGATATTATCTGCTGCCATCATACTCGTCATCCTTCCATAATCTAATTCCTACCTTGGATTCGGAATGGTTCCACCACAATGGAAAACCTTGTGGGAATTTTATGTAGCTGAAAGCTAATTAATTGGGAGTATGTCACCATCACTTAGAAATAAATAATATATATATATATATAAATAACGATATATAAATAATAATTGAACCCACTAAATTATTACAATAAGTTAAACGATGAACCTGATATGCTGCATGAAAGCATACTTCATTCCATTCAAAAAACACAAATAGTGCAATTGGTATTCACAGTCTATGATTGGCATGAACATAATGAATAAAAATAATTGGGAGGTATTCACACTAGAATTGACACACAGTGCTGTAAAAAAGAACACGGAAAGTTACGTGCGGCGATTGGAAGAACCGCCTTAGTGCTATTGTTGTGGATAGCTCACTCCCAATTCCGTCCACGTGGAGGGTTTTTTGTTACGCCCAGGGGTCGAGGCAGACACGTTGGCATGCCTGCCATACGGTAGAAAACGTTGGAGTGTTCGCAATACCTGAAATAAACTTGTTCTCGCTAGATGATTGCCTGCACAGTCGCTGTTTAACCAGGAAGATCAACAGAGTATATTTTTGAAATTTGTACGAATGAAATAAATTGCCGCGACAAAAATCTAGCAGTTCTGCAGCATGTACATGCAATCTCATGAGATGTAATTAGTTGACAGTATAGGCAATTATGATAAGAATGATCAGTTTTTTGTAAAACACATTGAACTACAAAATAATCAAATTAAGTCTTGCACACGTGGGTATTGAATACACAGTGATGTGAAGTAGGCATGATATGGCCGCAAGGTGCAAGGCACAGAAGTGCAATACCATTGGACGGTAATTGATTATTAAAGTAAGATTATACCACATCGTACAATACCCTTAACTATTGCTCTGACTTCGAATAACTTGCACATGCGTACATTGCGATGTGAAGAATGAGCACGAAGTTTTGCTGAGTGGATGTGCTCGCAACAAGTTTCTCTCGCACTGAGCTGACTGCAGGAGAACGCCGGGCAGTGGCCAAGTCATTCGTGCGCTTTTCCGTTTGAAGCCAATGAAAACTTTTGTTGCAGTATATTGGAACTTAAGAGTTAAAGTTATCGTTATTAACAAATAAAATAAATTGTAGGGATAATCATTTTTATCAACCGTAGAAATTATAAAGCTAGTTTTACTTTTAAAATATTTAAGTGATAGAGTTACGTAATTTTTATGTAAGTCTGCGCCTGTAACCGCCGAGAGCGGGCACTTCCCAGAAGGTCTCGGTCGGTTAAAATTCTGAAAACTATCTTGCCCGAGCTTGCATGCACATGCAGTTATGAAACACATTGCAGAAATAGTTCGCAATGAAACCTGACTGTATTGATGTGCGAGTCGAAATCAATATAATTGGTTTTATACAAGTTGCTTACACGAACAAGAATACTGCGTAGTTATCTACTTGGATTTGATTAGAGGCAAACATGGGGTTCAGGTTTCTACGGAATCAACCGATATTTAGAATTGACATCCAAGCAATGATAAACTTCTGCCGAACATTTAGCGGTTCGTGCCAATTCAGAAATGTGCCAATACCGGAACTAGATCCTAGGACTTTCCCGGCCGAGGAACCTTCAACTACATACGTTTTCTGTACTGTTTCTTTTCTACTTCTGTACTGTTTCTTGTTACTTTCTGCACTTTCTATATCCAAGCTAACCGAGTGACCTGCGTGTATTCGTTCATCCATCATTCACGGTTAGACCTCTTCAGATGCACTATTTTGGGCAAAAGACATGTCATTTGACGCGTCGAGGGCTACTGTTGGGGAAAAAGCCTTGTCTTCATATCGTTCGATAGTAAAAATATTATTATTATTATTATTATTATTATTATTATTATTATTATTATTATTATTATTATATTTCACGTCTCTCGCTCAGCGAGGTGTTGTACAGCAGGCACCGGGACTTTCGGAGAACCAAGGTGCCTGCTTCACTTGCAAACCCGGGCGGTCAGGATTCAACGTGAAGTTATATCAATAAAAACTTCAAGATGCATACAGTACTCAAGAGAACAGCCTTTTGCATTGATTGAATGTGCCAGTTCTTGAGTCGAAGCCAGTTAGTCTTTTTATTATTGTTGTTATTATTTTTACTATTCTTATTGTCATCATGATTATTACTATTATTGTTATTACTCCTCTACTTCAAAACTAAAGATGAAATGAGTCGATTGAATATAAAATCTACTCCAGGAGGCAACGAGCTTCCTAAGGAGCAGGTCTGTTGGTGCCTCTACGATACTTTTGTAAAATGTGGGCTGTACCCAATAAAGCAATGTCTTTCACATGTCAGTGTTTTGAATGACTTGGGATTTTAGCCAGGTTCTTAGTCAAATTCTCCGGAACAAATTCCAGAGGTCCGATATCAATCGGGACGACCTGTGCTTTTATGCCCCACCTTCGTCTGATCTCGATTTCCAATCTTTTGTGTTTACGACGTTTTCTCAGCCTCCTTGGCTACGACGTTTTTGATCGCACAGCATAGCCACATCTACAAGTAATTTTTATTTTTGAAATCCCGGATAACAATCTTGCGTTTTGTTTGCCGCTATTGTGTTATCAGTTGGAATTTGTTGTCGTACAATATTGTACACACTTCAGCAGATGTCACTGGTTTTGGTGTGTTTTCATACCTTTTGCATCATATGTTTGGAACTTCGAGGAGCGTTACAGTGAGTGGAGGTAACTTTACCCCCAATCGTGCCTTTTTCATGCATACGTTGTTGCTAGAATTGACAAGCTGAGACAATATGATCAATGTTCCTGGCAGATACGGTATTTTCTTCTACTTCTTCTTCTTCTTCTTCTTCTTCTTCTTCTTCTTCTTCTTCTTATTATT
>BOPP01000087.1:3001617-3017409 GCA_017312745.1 Gryllus bimaculatus | reverse complement strand
ATTATTATTATTATTATTATTATATTTATTATTATTATTTGTTTGTCAGGTATTTGTGACCGCACTACACGTTATTTTCCGAGGCCCATGAGCCGGAAAGAGATTAACGTGTGTCATTGTGGGATTCAGCTGTTTTCGGCTGCATGCCTTGGTAAGACAACGTAGTTAAGCCTCGAATTATGAAGTGATAGGATGATGATGAGAGGTAACTGTGGCTCTTTTGAACCATTCTAGCATTCGCCTGAAAACCACAAAACTTCCGGTCATGATGGCCGGCTCACTTCCATGGCGGGCCACAGCGCGCTACGCACTGGCACACTTCGCTCGGTGTATAATTATTATTATATTTATTATTATTGCATATTAGAAGATCTGCATTACACCATTTAGACCTAAACACGTAGAACAGGCGAACTGCGACAAAAAATATATTACATTAACTCGTGCAATACCAATAATGTGGGTAAGCGATCTGTTGTCGAACAAATCTAGACCGTCTAGATCTCCTGTAGAGTAGCCAACGATTTTTTTAATACTTCTCGACTAATTAAAAAAATGCCAATACTTAATAGTCCATGACTAAAGTTGATAGACAACACTAAGCTGGGTAAGCAGTATTGACCTCATTTCACTGAACCTGTGCGAAAACGTCGACCGAGAGGCGCGGGCTGCAGTGGTGCTTCTGAACTTGCCTCGTTGGCCGAAGGCGTGGGCGTGGGCGAGCGCGAGGGCGAGGGCAGGTGGAGTGGCCGGCCGGTTGCAAACAGCGCGAGAGCGATTCCCCCGAAAGGCCACTCTCTCGGGATTGGCGCTGCGATCGCCGTCTGCTCGCACCCTCGTAACACGAGTGGCAGCCAGGACACGCCCAGAGCGCAACGCCCTCGCTCCGGCGATCGGTTCGCGAATCGGTTCCCGCGTCAATTCGTTCGCCGCTTCGACATCAGTTTTATTTTTTTCCACTTCATATTTCATTGCGGTTTTATTTTGATCGGGGATTTAAGTAACTCAGTTGAACAAGTTGCCATTTAGGTTCAGTTGTAAGCTGTGCGTTTTGGAGTGAGTTGAAATAATGGTGAAAGAATTCCTGGTTTTCGTGAAGAATAATTATGAGAGAAATCGTTCTTTGAGAAGACAACCGTCATATCGGTATTTTACCAAATATTCTTCACTATAAAATGATCAATTGCTTATTCCGTAAATATTTAATTATTACATTAATATGGTCTGTTAGTAATAATTCTCTGAAGAGAATGATAATGATTCTCTGAAGAGAAATAAAATAGAGATAATTATTACATAAAGGAATTCATATTAAATTTCCTACAAAAATTATTCAGATTTGGGAAAATTACATTAAAACTGAGTCTTTGCTTTATAATGAATGTATTTTGGTGCAAATGTATGTAATCCAATATTTGGCATCGTTTGCAAATTGCTGAACCTGGAGACGTCCATCGCATACATAAAATTCTCTCTCATTCTTGTGACTACATTTGAAATTTCAGAAAATGCATTAAAGAATATTTCATAAATGTTTATTTTGAAAAAAATTGACATTTATGACGGGACAACATTTATAACTGCCATTTGAATTTGTCCTCTTTGTTGTTACATCTCTCTCGGTGTACTTTATATCCATTATATATTTATTGAACCAGTAGAAATAATATATAGCAAAGCTAAAACTGAAGAGAGAGGTACATTTTTTTTTTTAATTTCGAGCGCGTTAAACTACAGACATGGGAGATTAATTTGAAATTCCAATGTCGATTTAATATTTAAGAGATTCAGGTTTGAAATGATTACTTGGAAAGAATTATTCAATCAGCTTAAACATTCCCACCTTATTTATTCTAAGTTTTTAATTTTTATTTCATTACTCTTAAATTATTTGTCATTTTCCCACACAATACACAGAATATAATATCCACACACCCTCAAAGTGTGATTTTATAAATAAGCTTTTAGAACTATACTGCCTGAGCAATGCACTGATTCCTAAATTGAAATTTTGCTTTTAGTCTTCACTCAATATAGTTTGTCACTATAGCCATCATTTATCCACAACGATTGCAAATTTTCACTTTTTAGTAGCTACCCTACAAAGAACATTTCACGAAGTTACATATTGAAGATCCCCCGTCCTGTTATCTAGAAATTACTCCCAGATTTCTTTCATAGGCGAACAGTCTCAATGGCCGACTTCCTGAGCGGCTCCTTCATAAGCTTGGTAGTGTTTCCGCTGGCATCCTCGAGCCGGTTGGCGGCTGGCGGGGTCGAGGGCCTCGCTATCGATTATTGCGCGAGCCGTCACGCGACGTCTCCCGGTGGCGGTGCGGGGCCGCCCGGCTGCTAAGAGCTGGTCAAATATGTATGGCGCGAAACAAGGCCCCGCCACGGGGCGCCCCGACGCGTCGGGCTGTGCCGCCGGCGCGACGCCTCGTGGCGGCGGGCGGAATGACACGGCGGCAGGCGAAATGCGAGGGGGGCTCTGCTCCGTCGGAGAAGGACTGCAGAAAGGGTAGGAACATGGGTGCGGCGGTGGAAGATGAAGAGAGGAACAGATTAATTTAGTTTGGGATAAGAAGAAACGTTATTTTCTTGCCAGGTAGTCATAAAAATAGAAAGAATGATAGCAGAGCTGGCGATGCTTATACGAATAGATTTAAGTTAAAACAAATGGACAAAATTTTCGAAAGTAAAGTGAAATGATACAGGAAGACAGAAAGTACAAAAAAAAGAGAGAGATAGAGATAGAGATAGATATAGAGATAGATATAGAGATAGATATATAGATAGATAGATATATAGATAGATAGATATATAGATAGATAGATATATATAGATAGATAGATATAGATAGATAGATATATATAGATAGATAGATAGATATATAGATAGATAGATATATAGATAGATAGATATATATATATATATATAGATAGATAGATAGATAGATAGATAGATAGATAGATAGATAGAGAGAGAGAGAGAGAGAGAGAGAGAGAGAGGGGATTAGTTACATGCGTATCTCTAAGATCCAAGATTACGGGAAATCCGAAATCATTACCAGGAAATTCATGATGTAGTGTTACAAGGTAGTTATGTTAAGGATAAACAGAAGAAAAGTGACACGTGTAATCAAAAATCTGATAAAATCTGCATTAAAAAGAACACTAATCGTAGAAAAATGGCTCGTAATAAAAGTGCAAACAACACAGACAGACGCAATGAAACGTTTCCTATTTCATATCCTCGGAAACAATGACAAAACCGTCGGCTGGAGAAGATGTTTGCAGAGGTTCACGCAGAGAAGAGGAAAGAAGGCGGGGCTCCGCGAGCAGAGGCGCGTCGCAGGCGACAGGCGGAGTCTGCTGCGGAGGAGACGAGAGCGGCGAGAGACGAGCTGGCGTACCTCAGGGACGGCCCTCCGGTGCCCCAGGCGCCTCCGCGCCCGCCTCCTCCACATTTCTCCCTTTCATCTCCCGTGCTTCCTCATCTGCAACCGCTCCGCCGTCCCAATTCCTGGTCGCTTCTACGACACACCCCATGACGTCATAGCTGCCACCGACTATTGGCACTACTGACTTGCTCCTGCAGTTACCAACGCCTTCAATTCCGTGTCCCGCCTCTGCCTGCCCTGCCGCTAACAAACCAAACGGTCTCCTCCATAACAACTGCCACCGTCGACTCTGATTTCTGCCATAATACAACCGCCGCCGCTACCTCCTCTGCCACTGCCCGCGCCACCATCACCAATGACCTTGCCAGCTCCGTCAACGACAACACCGCCGCTGCCACCACCGCCTCGACGGCGTCACCAGTGGCACCGCCTACTTCGTCAACCACTACCGCCAATCCCTCTTCCCCACAGCTCTTAACGCCACTACGTCAACCATTGTCGTAGCCACCATACTCATTCGGTCCACCACGCACTTATGCAGCCCGCTCCGTAGTGTCGCGGCTGTCTCACATATTTCGTCACGTTATGTCTTCTTCGCTGTCTTTATCAATGCTGCCATCACCCCGCTTGTTATCACTATGCTCTCAATTACTATACCGCCGCTCACTTTTTATCACCAATATATTCCATCAGCTCCGCGAATGCCCTTACCCTCATATAAACCACTACCATATTCAATGCTTTCATTTCACTGACCATCAGAACCACCACCACCTCCAAACTCTCACAATCGTTACCATTACCCTCACCTCCGCCATTACCACTATCTATATCTTCAGCATTACCGGCGCCACCGCCAACGCTTCCTTTACCCCTTCCCCACAATCACCACCTCACATACACAATCGCTCCCAACGTCACCACCTCGATCGCCATCAGGGCCGTTACCGCCTCCGCCACCCCCCCCCGGCTGCAACCTCATGTACACATCCAGCAGCATCCTACCTTCCGTCTCTGCGTCACAACTCCCGCTCGCGCCACTGACCTCCCGCTCCCGGGAGAAATTCGCCGAAAGGCGGCGTGGGCGGGCGGGTTGGTGGGGCGCGCGCCGGAGCGCGGCGTTGTGGGCGGGGAGGGCAGGCCGGCGGAGAGGCTGTGTGTGTGTGTGTGTGTGTGTGTGTGTGTGTGTGTGTGTGTGTGTGTGTGTGTGTGTGTGTGTGTGTGTGTGTGTGTGTGTGTGTGGCAGTTGGGAGACCCAGAGAAGACGCCGTCTCACGTCACGTCATCCCGAAAAAAGCCGCGTCGTTCCCGAGCGGAAGATGGCTGACGGGCTGTGGGGCGCCTCCCGCGCCGCCACTGTGACCTACAAATGCTTCGGGGCGCGTTTTCTGAGCGGAGCAGGCGACGCCTGGAGGCTGAAAGACAACGATGGAAGCTCAGGAGGCCCTATTTTTATCTTATAATAAACATCAAGAGTATATTTCTTAATTTAAAACACCACCTCACGTTCTAGCTATGCTTTAAAAAGTGAATACAAATTCGTAGAACCCGTTAAAACTAGAAATTCTCCAATAAATTCTCCATTAATTGTTTAAACACAAAAAATTAATTAATTTTTGTTTGTGGAAGAAATAGTACATCGGCGTCAACTACGTTTCTGAACGCTTTATTTTAAAATAAACTGTGTTTTGTACTTTTATTTCGCATTGTGTGACCTGGCTGTGTATCCTATTACCACAAATTGCCGGAGTGTAACATTTTTCATTTGAAATATTGCGCACGATTTACAAAACTTCAACGACTGTGTGAAACCATCTAATCTTTGTCTAAATGAGTGATGGGTAATTCAAATAGAGAGGATATTGATATTTAAAATACAAACTCGAAATATAACGGATATATCTGAATAAAGAACTCAATTGTTTTTTTCTTGCAGGAATGCGGTGATATAAAGTATAGTTTTCTTCTAAACTACTAAATAATTCTGATATTTTATATTTTCTGTTCACAACAAATTATAACCACTTATTTTAACGTGAAAATATTACGTTTTTGAAACATAAACTTGGTAATGTTCATCTGAATTAAAAGTACCAAACATTACGTTCAGTAACACGTATAATAAATTATTATACGTTTATCACCACTCATATAAAAAATATTGTACGTTTTAAATTAATGATTTTATTATAATTTTTTCAACATAACAAACCCAATTAAAAAACATTTTAATTATTTTTCAATTTCTTATAAAGAAATATAACGTGCCAAATCTATAGTCGGCTTTACGTGAATTACGTACTAGTACTTAGACAGCTTAAAACATATCTCTCATCCTTTTTACGAACAAATACAGACACCCAAATTAATATAGCAGAAAACATATCAGCAATAAAACCAGTATTTTTGTACTGTGTATTTCAGTCCCAAATGTCACTCTAATTGAGATGCGTTTAAATACACCGTTTGGAGAATATTTTTAGCAAAAGATTCATTTTACCATAGATCTCTTTTCGTGAGAAAATGCCTCAAGAAAATGTGTGGTGATCATCAAAAGGAAACAACAAATGTTCATCTAAAATTAATTGAAAATATTATATTGTTTTCTGGCCCAAATATGAGTTCAATCAGTGAAATATAATTATTAAGATATTCCGTACAATTGCGTTTGAATCCACATGTTACATAACAGCAGAATATGATTCACAACAGTCAAGTAATCTCATTCATATTCATTTCAAAAATATTCTGAACGTTCTGAACATTTTGAAGCCAAGAAAGTTAATCACACTTGTCAACATTGTTGAGTATTCATTAGTCCCTCCGCCATTGGAACAGGAGAATCCTCGTTGACCCGCATGGCAAATTGCCGGATTTGCTTCTCCAGGTTTCCTCCGACGGGGCACTGCTCCCTCAGTCTAGCTCGTATCTCCCGATTGGTCTCCCGACACGTCTGATAGTGTAATGTAAATTGTGAGTGTGGAAGTAGAGAAGAGAAAACAAGGATGAGGAAGGGAAGAAACGGTCCATGGCCAGTTTATTAGAGTACTTCTCTGGCATTCGCCCCATAGTAATTGTAAAAGACACGGAAAAGTGGTGATGAGAGCAGTTGGCTGTTAGATTTGTACGGACGGCGCTTACAGTTAGCGTCGATAATCCGTCTCGGTATGGCCTAGAAACACGAGGAAAACCCGTCCAGATACCCTGAAGCAAGATATATTGTCCCTCAAACATCTCAGATTAAGAACGTTCTTTGTCAAATCAACAACTATTTTGATGAAACGAACCAGGGGCGGATCTTTCATTCCTAGTCTGGTTGCGACAACATGATTTTCCATTGTTGTTTTACAATAATGTAAGTAGATATATTTGCAGATAATAAAATAGAAAGATATTTCGGTGAAATTTAAAATCAAGTTCTATTTTTATAGTATAGATTCTTTGGCGGGAACTCGGCCATTGGGTACTTGATCCAGGCTTCCTTGCAGCCTGTTCGCAGCGCCGATCTGTGGCATTTCCTTCGAGCATTCGCGCCTTTTGGGCGACCTCCAAAAAGTGTGTGTGTGTGTGTGTGTGTGTGTGATGCTCTATTGTTCCGCCAGATATCGATTGTACATATCCGAGCTTTATGTTTGGGAGACGTACACACCTTGTTAGAGCGGGAAATTACAGGAGGGATTTAATTTTGCCGGGCATCTGCCAAACTTCTTTCAAGTCCCATAAGCGTGACATGGCCTCTGCTCAAATTTATTTCCTTCAAACATCCACTTGCCTCATCCGAGATCGTTTCTGCGCAATGAGGTTTCAGATTATAGTAAGCTAACCTCTCTCTGTGTGTGTGCGCGCGCGTGTATAACGCAAACGATTTTCTCAAACTGTCTATATCACAGACAAATTAACATATCCCATGCATTGACATTCATATATTCTGATTTCCCCAAAATATGTCTTTTGTTTCATATTTTGAATTTCTGTCTTATGAATCCAATTGTGAATTTCTCAGCGTGCGCCGGCAGAGGCAGGGCGGCGACCGTCGCCTCCGGGCTGGAGGGCGCCAGGCAAAGGCCAGGCGACGTGGGCGTGGCACGGAGAGACGCCGATGCAAATGCAGGCGCCACCTTCGCCCTCAGCCCTTCGCCGCCTCCGCCTTCGCCCCCTCGGCGCCCACCGCTCTCCGGCTCCCTCGCCGCCCCCGCAGACCTGTCACCGTCTAATTGAATACACGCCGCTCCGCCGCGCGACCCGGCGGGCAAAACTAAGCGATGTTAATATTAATAATGGATGTGCTCCGTCGAGGCCCCGAACGCCTGCGACGCGGGGGAGGGGCAGACAACGCCCACGCGCGCCACGCCACCGCCACGCCCCCGCGACGGCCACGCCAGACGGCGGCTCACAGTTGGACTGACGACAACATCATGGTCTAAATGAAAACGCCCCCACGTTAATCGCCCAAGAATATCCGATGTCTTTAAAAGTGCTGTACTAATCTTCAATAGTTGCCATCGTGCTGCGGAGATTTTAATACGCAGTGACCGTGTGCGTTAATTTTTAATTAGGATTCAACTGAAAAACGCAATAAAAACAATGTCTGTGCCTGAAATCTTGAGCACTCTCTCAAGTGATTAGAGTTTCGTCAGATTGACATTGAAGGATGCGGGAAGAAGGAAGACAGACTCTGTCTATGCCTAATGCACATGCGTTGCTATTTCCTACGCATGCGAAAATTGAGGAAGTGTCTAGGAAATACCAAGGCATCCAGGTCGTCTCTCAGGGGAGAGACGTCCTGCTCGATGAAAGTAGTAAATAGTGTTCGCTCTGTTCAAATGTATGGCAGTGTACATAAGTTATTATTTCATGTTAAAACAAAATTGAGATTGTGCTTTTTTACATGCAAACAGAACATCGAAAACGTGGAAAAATCAGGCACAAAACATTGATGTTAAAAAGTATCGGCTCTCACCAATCACGTTTGAACGAAAACCTACATGTTCAAAACATTTTGTCTTCGATGTCGCATTCCTAGCTCTTAGGTAACGCCCCGACTCGGATAACGCGTGCGTCTTATGTACTCACCTTTCTCAGAGCACTCTGCTTGTTAACATTTGACTGCTCTTCCAAATTATTTGCGACTATTGAATCTATGTTGATAAATATGAAGGTGTTTTACAGTACTAAGAATGAGAAGGAACGAAATTTAAATCATGGTTATCAAATAGAAAAACACATTAAATTTATTTTAATGCTCCAAAAATAGTCTTGTAAAATCGTAAGTTTACAGGGGAAGCAAAAATAGTTTAGAATGCCTTGTTTGCAATCATTACATTACAAATATTAGTTTAATCATAATTACATGACCCTGAAACGAAATTAATGTTGAAAAACAATAACAAGTGTTTGGGAGAAGTTAAATTATTCACAAATATTGCGGTAAAAACCCTTATTTTTCTTGTCATTTCTTGATTCAGAGTCATTTTACCTAATTACAGAATTCGTAATAGAAATCACTTATTAAATATATCGCTTATCAAAAAAATCACCTAATCAAAAGCGTCGTAAATAAGCACAATACGGATGTACGTGCTTTTCTTTGCTACGCCGCGTAGGCTTACAACTGATGCCATCTTTGGAAACCCTGGAAGCTAATTAAAACAATGTACAGTCTTAAGCATTTCACCGTGCCATGGGCGACCGCTTGAACGGGCAGGTCCGTAAAAAGGCCAAAAAGGCTTCCGTGCTATGGGAGCTCCTCAATTCATAACTTTATAGATTACCTACCATTTAACGAAAATGCATTTGTATAGTATGTATGAACACTGTGTTAAAGAGAAGAATGAGCCTTGAAATAGGGAGTTCATTATGACGGATAGGAAAAACAATAATCGTCAAAGAAATTATTTTGGTAGAAGCTCAAAGAGAGTGTTGCGGTATGATATTCAGTGAAACAGCTCGCGTGATGTATGTATGAAATTCTTCACAAAAGGGCTTTCGTCTTTTGAGTAGAATTCTGCCCAAAATATACAAAAATTAAAACTATAAAAAGATAAAAAAGTCAATAAATGTAACCAATTTTCACCATACCGTCCTCGAATCAGGCTACTACTAAAACCATTTGCCGGAGTTTGTACAAAATATGTGCGGCTGCTTTTAGTTGTTGTTTAGCTATTGATGTGCCATGTTGATTATGAAGAAAAAAATTGATATGAAAGTAGTTCGCGATTGCATAATTATATATTTTTCGAAATATGTGCCTTTATATTCTTTGATATGATGTGTTTAAATTCAACACAATTGTATTGGATGACGGATTGATGGATGACGTAAACAGGATGTTATTGATTTCTTATTTTTTGTCAATCATTCTTCGTTCCTGATGACAATGTAATTGTCATTATTTTCAACTTAAAGTACATTAAGAAGTACATTAAAATTTTACTATGACACTACTTTTTTGATAACAAAATTCGGCACTGATGTCTGGTTTCAGCACTTTTCGATTGTGGTGAGAGAAATGAAAGTGAGACAAGTAGCATTATTTTGCAGATCATGACATACAATTTTGATGCTTTTTTACAATCACAGCATTTCATATATGTACTCACTTTTGTATGAAACCAGTGTATTAACGTACTGATTGAACGGTAGTGATGTCTTAAAAGTATCAAACTTTGTGTTTCCATGTTGAATTTAATTTTACCATGTGTCTGTTCATCTGTTTCATCAATTATGAAATGAAAAATACCTAGAACAGACCATTCAAAATGCGTGAGGCGATCAAAGTAAAAGGAAACTTGACACTGGATGAGTCTGATATTTCTTTGTGTCCCTCGTGTCAAGTGAAATTATTTACGCGCATTTCTGGTGAAATCGTTTTCACCTTTGATGTTGTAACAGCCGTGGACGCAATCGTTTCGCCAAAGGGAAAAGATAATATGAAACATCAGCTTTCTCATTATTTCTGTTTTGCGTACAACAGATATACGTTAAACCAGAATATTAATTAAGATTATTGAACGAAAGGAAAACTGGGATAAATAACTGTGAGTTGAATAGAATAAAAAACACAAAAACCGTACATGCCATTTTATTTTAACACAAATTTCGAAAATAATACGTAGGTAATAATTGTACAAGATAAATTCATTATTTATACTCTACTTTCGACTACACAAAAGTGTGTAGTGTTCGTAAAGAATTCTGCATCTTTGTGTTCGTAAAGTATCCCGCACATCTTCAACGAATGTGCTACTGTCACATTTTAGGTAAAACGGTTAAAGAGTACTTTACTGTGAATTTAATTCATCAATAGAAGACAATTTTAATTAACAGGAAATTACATTAATACATGTGCAGAGCCTCTGGACCGTGAACAATTTGTTCTAAAAATTAACATATAGTTTTATTCTTTATAACTTAATTACTTAAAAATTTTAATACAAGTCAATTTTTAATGTTAAATGATTTTTTATTTAAATTACTATTAATAGGGCCTTAAAAGTCCTGAATTGTATATGTATTGACGTAATAGAATCAAATTTCAGGACCTAATTATATAACTTTTAATTTTATTTTATTTTTGTCAGTTTCTAAAATAAAAGTAGAAAGACAGAAGTAATATTATACGGAGGGCAAGCTTCCGAAAATGCAACTGCGCATAGTAAAAAGCAAAATAATAAACCTTAAGTCTTTGGAAGCTTAGCATCCTAGGGTTAATGTCAACACGCAAAATGTTCGTCGTAAATATGAAACAATCTCTAGAAATTTAAAAATATACATCGTAGCTGATGTACGTTCAAGTGATTACGAACGATACAGTGCGCAAAACTAGGAAGAATGACTAAATAAACAAAATAGGAAAATATATTCGTCGTTCACGTCGAGTCTAGAGTAGTCAAAGATTCACGTCCGTTCACGAGTAGATGTATATTATTATATTCTTCGCTAGTACCATTATTTATATCCGCCACCATAGCAATTGGTCCATCTCGCTCATTTTCCCCTCTTTTTTTACAAGTAAATTGTGATAAACGTCATGTTAAATGTTTATATTAGCATGGGGGGTTCTTTTGGCTTATCACTATATATATTTGGGGAAGAGATTCCCCGATACATTTGGCAACCTTCTAAACTTTATTATAACTATTAGTTTTATCCTCAAAGTTATAATTTCATTTCCTTACAGGTTTGTTTAGTAATAAATCATGACTGATGTAATTATAAACAATTAATAGAAGAGCCTGTGGCCACCTCTACTCTTTCTTCACATCCGCCCAAGACGAATACTGCAGAAGAAAACGTAAGCGATAGCGCGTAGACGAAGGCGGAGATGGCGGCAAAGTCACGTGGGTGGACCCCGAGGAGTCTGCGGCGGAGACGACTGTCTCCCAACCTCCCAGCCAGCGCCCCCGGCCGCCGCCCTTGCTCTTGCGCCCGCCGCCCCCGCCGCCCTCGCCCCCCCGCCCCCGCCACCCCCTGCCAACCCCCGCCGCCCCGCGGCCTCCGCCGCCGCCTCGCCGCCCCTTCGGCCGCCGCCGCCGCCTCCGCCGCCGCCGCCGCCGCCGCCCCCGCCGCCTTCCGCCGCCGCCGCCCCGCCGCCGCCGCCTCCCCGCCTCGCCTCCGCCCTCGGCCGCCGCCGCGTTTCGTCTTGCCGGACGCCGCCCCCGTTCCCGCCTCCGCCCCTGCCCTCGCCCCGCGAGCCTCCGACAGTGACGCACGGCCTTAATATATGTGCAAATAGCCGCAATACGTTACGGCTATGGAAATGGACGCGCGCGTTCAATTACCTGCAAGATTGAACACGGCCGCCATGATGTCTCAATCGAACGCGCACCGAGCTTTCGCAAGAAATATGTATCGGTTTTAATTTAAGATTCCGTGGTGTGGAAAGGAGAATATTTGAAAATGTATTACAATTTATGGCGATATGGCCCTTACGTTCACGAGTAATAATTCAACTGAATATTTGGTGACTTTTCTAATTTTGCTGTTCCTAGAGTAATTCACGATTGGGTAAATAATACATTTGTCTCCCTGGATCGAATATTTATCTTTACTTGCATTAAATATATTTAGACAGTGCAACCGCGTATAAATATCAATTTGTTTCTATTGAAGTCAAGGAGTCTAACAATAAACTGTTACAATTCGAAATTAACGAATATTTGTCAGTCCTGGTGTCTCTTTGAACATTGTCTTTAAATGGAATAGGATATTAGTTACATATTTTAATTCCATATTTTTTTGAGAATTTAAAGTTAAGCGTGGCAATTTAACAATTTTGACAATTTAAGGTAATTTAGCAAATGCACTATATACATCAGTTGTTAAATATCTATTTTATTGATTAATGTAGATTGATTAATTTATCTAGAAGTTCTTGATTCAATTGATAACAACAAAACCAACCATCATCGGCACTCAAATCCTAGAACCTCGCGGTAGGAGTCGCAAAGACTCTGGAAATGCTGGATATGAACGAAAGTCAGACGGCCTGTAAAGCCATGAAATATATATTGTAGATTTGTTTAACTTGTTGAATTCAGATACGCATTTTCAGTGCGGAGTTTGATTTAACAAAGATTCAAACAAACTAAACTGAACAAAGATTCAAACAAAGAAACTGAACACTGAACAAACATTCAGTGCTGAGTTTGATTGTTTCTTTTTTTAAAGGTAATTTTAATTTTTTTGTGAATTAGACAGTTTTATTTCATTATTATTTTATCATCAATGTTATTTTTATTTTCATTATTATTTTATTATTATATTATATTATATTATATTATATATTATATTATATATTATATTATTATATTATATTATTATATAATTTGCATGTTAGCTGTAGTATTTTATTTATGTAATTAGCTGCCACCGAGTTATACCTATTTGCAGTTCAAATAAATTTATCTTATCTTATTTTCATCCCTGGGTCACAAGTAGTTGAAAGGTTGAATTCAATATCGTACACACTGTTAATGCAGGAGCGACTGTATCTTGTCGGTGTCTCTTGAGAATGCAGGCTGCTCAGAGACTCTGCTCTTACACTCATTTGCGTGAGCGGCGTAGCTGTATTCCTTGAATAACATACTAGCACTAACTAGTAGTGCTACAGAGCGACACAAGCTTTCTCTTACTAGTTTTTTAATTTCATTGCTTGGGCTAGCTTTTCGGTCTTGGCCCATCCTCTTGCAGCAGTCGTCTGTTGTTTTCTTTGCAATTTTTGGTTTTCTTTCCTTTCAGAAAAATCTATATTTAACTTCAAACATATTGTATCTAGTCCTATATGGACATTTTTGTTGAAAAAATTGGTGCCGTTTTTACGATAATGTCTTTTGGGCGTTACTGTAAATGCGGAATTTGAAGCTCTTTTACACAGTAAACTTCTGAGTTTTGGAGAAACGTCATTGAAAGTCGTTTGAATGTAATTATTGTGTCCACGTCGCTGGAAATGTGCATATTACCGCCGACAGAGATATTTCAAAAACATTTTTGCATAATTGTATTTGAAAAACCAAAGGAACCCAGCAAAATGACTCATATGTCATCTTGAGCAGTGCAATTAGCGTACAAAATTTCGAAGAAAAAAAGCCGTTTTTGAAGAATTGGCGTTAGAATTATTCCAAACACACGAACATTTGAGCTCCTTTTCAGGCAAAAAAATTTGAATTTTCGAGCAACTTTATTAGAGATCATTTGAAGCAGTTAAATGTATTAATGTGAACAAATCGCAAAGAATGTAAAAAATTACGAATTTAGATACAATTTAAAAAACCAATTTTAACACAAGACAATAGTGAAAAATAGCGTTTATTTCATCTCATGCAGTACAATTTAGTACTATCCTTATTAAAAGTTTAACGAAAAACTTTAGAGCTTTATCTGATTGAGTAATCGTTGTTTTTGTTATTTTTTATTATTGCACATATTTCACTCAATATTGCGCGAAAACTATTAGATTAAAAAAATCATTAATGAAAGAACTAGTTATGGCCAACCACGAAAAATCTCTACCTTGAATTGCGTTATTGTAGAAAGAAGCCGAAAAAAATTTCAAACTTTTGCAATTTACACGTTCTACTCTCACTAGAGAATTGAAGAAAAAATTGGGCCATTTTTGAGAAAGCTTTGAAAATGTCCTAGGAAATTCGTGTAATGTATCCCAAAAATTAACGAATATGTTTCAAAATCGCAGAGCTTGCTGTGAAGCCAGATCGATAGGGGTTTATTCAATTTGGAAAAAATCTTATCAATAGTATAGGTACTAGTGTTGTTCACAGATGACAGATGAAGGGGCAGACGTTTTCAAAAACAAACAAACACTTTTTCAGTATCAAATGCTCACGATTCGTGAATTCTGACTTATGTGTATATAAATATAGACATTTATTTGATATTATACTGTCGGAATAATTCCACTTTTGCCAGCTAATGGCAAAGGTCAGGGCCGTGTTGTTTCATTATCCACGCTTGGGGTAAGGAAAGTATGTGGCGAGCATGAAGTATTTCATTTACCCCATCTAGCGTACTGGGCTGGCCTAAACGTTCATTCGTCATCCAGATATAGAAGATGAGAGAATTGTATTAAAAAGTTACGGGTTACATTTTTATCGCGTGTGGGAATCGAAAGGAGCATAAGAACTTGCACCGAAGTAAATATTTTCTGTCTGACTCATGAATACGGTTATATTTGTATCAATTTACTAGTGATATTTGAGAAACATAAATTAAGAACTATTTTTAAAGAAACTGGATATCGAGAAGGAGTTCCCGTAAATCATTTGTTTTCTTGGAATACTCAAAACAATTGAAAAAAATATAAACTAAAATTTACATTTTGAAAACCCCAATTCCTCAAAACTTTATTAAAAACTTATGTCTGAGCGACCGTTCGAAGTCACAGCGACATTAAAAGATCTCAGATTTCAAAATTAACGAATTATTGAGAACACATTTCAATTCGATTCGTTTCGTTTTGATCTCGTTTTTGTTTCCTTTTTTTTTTTCGTCTTTGTCTTCTTTTGAGAAGGAGTAGGATATACGAATTCATACAAAATAATACCGGCAGATACCGGCTGTTGTAGCAGCAGTTATAATTTAGTGTTAGTACTTCGTAGAAAAATCCAGACATCCTCCACATTGTCAGCATCAAATGTTCTGGTGTAATGAATTTCCTAGAACTCACCTGTCACACTAGAAAGTAAGCGCAAATAACGTGTTAATGCTCAGCGGTGCATTTTAATTGCGCAGATGAAAGCGAGAGACAAGCTCGAACTTGGTGTCTTTCCACGCAGTTGGTGGCGGCGCGCGGCGCTGTTTCTTGTCGGCCGCTCCGCGGAGACGCGGTCCCGAGACTGCGGCCAGCACAAAGGCCGCGCTCCCCCCTCCCCCTC
>BOPP01000087.1:2971614-2982669 GCA_017312745.1 Gryllus bimaculatus | reverse complement strand
GCTCTGTTATCCCTCCCCGACATCCTCTGCACGAGATCCTGACCAGAGCGTTCCGTCCACGACATCCCCCTACATGTAATTCCCCCCACGCTATTCGCTCTGCGACATCCCTACAGCATCCAGACTTCACCCCCTTCTACGACCCCTCCACCTGCCCAGCAGTGGCCGTTCCCCACACCCCGCGTCTCCGGACAAAGCGAACGCGCGCCGCCCATGCGGCTTCAGCCCTGTCGCCAAAGGCGGTGAGCGCACAGGCCCACGCGGGCGGACGACGGCCAGAACGGCGGCCAACGGGCGGTGCGGCGGTGCGGGGGTGGGAGGGGGGGAGGTCAGCGTTGGACAGCGAGGGCGCGGCGTCCGTTAGCCACCTCGACGGTCGCTCACTAGAGGCGCAACACCACCAGCACGGGATGGTGGGAGAGGGAGGTACAGAAAAATGAAAGAAGCCATCTGGGGGAGTAGGCAGCGGGAGAGAAGTGGACTGGAGATTTTTTATTGTGGGGTACGCTCACTCCTCCTCATTATCCCCATAACTCAGTATAGATTTGGAATACCATCAATTTATTATCAGCGAGTTGGATGCTTTGAAGGATCTGAAATACGATTGTCTAATGCTCTAGTAGGAGGAAGCTGACGTAGAGGGAGATTCACTACATGTGGAAATAATTTAAATTGATTTAATTAATTTTGAATGAATACTTACATACATTACAATTATTAATTAAATACTGTTTAATCGGTAAATTGTAAATTAACGTAGACGATTCAGTGAAAACATTGAACGTTTGAACCATCTGATTGGCAATACAGCTGTTAACATGATATGACCAAGGTAGACATATTATGCACTTTGAAACAGACGCTGAAAGTGATTAAATAGGGAACGAACTGGACGTGCTATAACCTTATGCATATTATAACTCACTGAGATAATTTTATATATGAAGTTATTTGAATATATGTGACGAGAAATATTAATAAAATCATTTATATATGAGTTTTCTTCATTTATATCTAAATCAATGTCTTCAAACAGTATATTTAATGTTTAAATAAACAGAAATTGCATATTTATTACAACCAGTTAATATGTTTATTCATGAAATTGTTTGTGTGCTTTGTTCTAGATGTCTTTGTGTGTGGTGCGTCGGATTGTCTATATCGTCAAAATAAGGATGTAAATCCGTGTAACGAAACACATGTGAGATTAGCCGAGTGAGCAAATATCGAATAGACTCAAGGGCAAACGTGTAGTACTTAAAACTTACCATTTTGCAGAAGAGTGGTTTTTTCTTCATGAAACTATTTATTTCGCGAGATGTTCAAATTTAAAAACTAAAGACTGTTGTGTAACCTATTATATTGTAATTAAATTTTTACTTATCAAAATAAAATATTTTCTTGACATATTCCTTACGTTACTGAAATATGACGATTTTTGAGATTGTTTTTTTTCTATTGCACTAAAAATATATCAAATAGTCACCATTTAGTAAGCTGAATGTTCCTTTTTTAACAATTCTGAATGATGAATGAGAGGTTCTATGCAACAAAGAAACTATTCAAATTCGAACCAATTGCATAAGACAAAGAAAACCTCGTAATTTAACGATAAAAACGGTGCTTCATATAAATTGCCACGATGTTCTAATCTATTCTAACGTATTGATTCAATAGATTTAAGAATAGGGGTTAATGACAGAATATCAATCAGTGGAACAATATTAGCATACTCAAGCGTTGGAATACCAACCTCTAGTGGCTGCGTGTACGCGATTGAGTTAACTACAGCTGTACTGCACGTAATTGCATCCGGATTGAAGATATGTTGCGTAAATACAAAATGTAGCCTAATTGTCTGACTTCAAACCTCTGTATACTTTGGATACTACCTCTGTACAAGAGGCCATTATCAATATATGTTTTCTCTCTGCTTCCTGTGCTGCGTTGTTTGCAGCTATTACTTCGCGTTGACTACGGCGTCGGATAATATTCTCGAGAATATTAAACACTGGGACAGTTTGTACAGTGATATGCCAGGTTTTGGCAATGTCAGTCCTTAATTGCTACTATAAAATTATATATTTCCGATCAGGTTGAAATACGTCTCTCATATTCAAAGCTCTGTAAGCCACATTGTTTTCTATTCTATTACTCTCTTCTATTATTACAAGCTGTTTAATGACCCAAACTCTTCAAATCAGTTTGTTAGCAAAATTATTAAAATGTTCACATATGAAATAAAAGAAATATGAGGAGAATAAAATGCTCTCTATAATGGACCATAAATATCGAAAGTGAAATGTAAAACCATTGTTTCAGCTAGTAATACTGATTGGCAAATTCAATTTTCTGCGCTTCAAATATTTACTCAATATCTTTCATAAATACCCGTACATAAAAATAGTAGAAGATAATTTCTTTAGTTTCATTCTGAACCCCATTTCGTATGTGTTAATATGAATCAAATTGAACACTCTGCTTCGTCATTGTAAAAAATAAAAATATTTCTTCTTCTGACAGAAATAATCATGAATTATTGATATACTACAGTATTCAAACAATATTCCACATGTTAACTTCAACAGAAACATTGACGGTCTACTGAATCGCGCATGGATTTAATCGGAGAGTATTCGCTGGAGAATTATTCCGCACATTTCCTCGCATTCGTTAAATTAATATTCCGTACATCCGAAATTAATTATTGGAAGACACAAGCCAATTATACTCGTTCGGTTCTTGTAGCGTTACAACTTATTCGCTGCGCAAAGTGGCGCTAATGAACGAGCGATCGGCGGACATCAGTTGGCAGCTTCATTTCGACGTGCTGCTTCGCTGCGGAATTTAATTGAAACCTCCCGCCCGCGCCGGGCAAATGACACGCAATATTTAGTCGGCGTCGTCATTAGTAGCCGCATTGATTAAATGCTGAAATTCGCAGGAGCACTCAGACACTCGGGCCCGCGAGTACCCGCAAATCGCTGACCGCACGCGTTCGTTCGTGTTTTGTTTCGAGTTCGGGTCGATTGTTGCGAGTAGGGAACAGCAGCAACTCGGTCGTTTCGCTTTTATCTCCGTGTCCCAGATCAGCTCTCCGCGTTTCTCTCCTTTTATTCCTTTTTCCGCCTAGACGGGAACTATGAATTAAGTCCTGTTAGCTATTGGAGATCGCCTTTACGATACGATGTTAACAGGGTATCTAGCGGAAGAGCAGCATTTTTGTGCAAGTTCGATAAAACAAAACGCTGAGCATTTTTAACAAGAGAAATATTTGAAAGCCGAAACCAATATTTACGAGAAGGCTCTGCATTTTTGTTTTTTGTTGTTGTTGTTTTTTTGGCATTTCACTGATGTCTCTTCTGCCGTTACATTGTGTTTCGAGGTGTTCTACTCTCAGTGACATGAAAAATTATGTAGAAATTTCTGACATCCCTCTCCGTACAGAGAAACCTTTTCTGTTTACAAGACGTTCTGTGTACAATTTATACTCATTTGGATATGTTAATGAAAAAATGATATTTGTTAAATATACCATTTGCCTTCACAATACGGGTAATTTGTATTTATTGTATGCAAGTATAAACTTGGCGCAACAGCCCGTTAACAGACTCAGGGCTACCGGCGACGTCCCTGCCTCGCGGTAATAGGTTAAGGTATTACGTGTGGTTAGCACGCAAACATCCCCATGCCGCATTCTGGGCTTCTCAACCTGAAAAGTGAATATTCTCATCGTCACATAGCAACATATACTGGGACATTACAAGGAAAACGCACACTATAATCTTGCCTCACCGGGAATCGAAGCCGGGACCGCGTAGTGAAAAGAACAGACGCTGACCAACAGCTAGCCACGAGGGTCAATTTGTGTTTATTAATTAATTAAAACTGATACGTTATTAACTGTAATAAGTAACTTCTGTCTCTCTTTAATAAAGAAATTACGAAGAATTGAATGCTTACTTATGACTTGTAAACAGAAATTTTATGAGTTCTTCAATAATAGAGAAAATCAAATTTTTCATTCACGAATGTATACATTGTAAGGCATTGTCTCGTACACTACATATATGGGCCAATTCGCAATTTTGGTAATTTTAGTTAAATAAATGGGTATTCTAAAAGGAAATGTTTTTTAAATAACCACTTTGTTATATTATTCTTCAAAATGTTGTAAAGAGATTTCAAATTGCTCATACAGATAAAATAAAATTTTTGAAGACATTACTCTCTAGGTACACACTTAAATTTGGAAATATAGTAAAAGAATAACACCTCACGCGACTAAAATCGAGAGAATGGGTGACGCAATTACAGAAAAACGGGCACTCCTATGTAATGCTGAAAGTAAGCCAAGCGATTGCGAGTGGTCAGAGGTTGGCAGCAGCCCCCGGAGGCGAAAGCGCCGTGAAAAATGAAGAGCGAGTTGCGCTCGACCGGGAGATGGTGTGACGAGGAGCAGTGAACGCCTCTCGGAATTGATTTCGACAGCTTCGTATCGGAACATCTCCGAAAGGGTATCGCTTCTGCGTGATGGAACATGTTGGGAAAATAGCTCAATTTTATGACTAAAGACATTACCTCCAATCTCCTGATGGAGTTTAATCTCCGGTATCATCTTCTGTCCGTATATAGTCCGATAATACCCAGAGAATTAGTTCCCCCGGAAACCCGTTTATTGGAATTGCGCCCAAGTGAGGCATAAGTTCCGTTGCGATAAAGCAGCAATAAAACTTGATTGATTTATTTCTTTCTGTTGGTTGTGAGCAATTATTTCTCTAGACGTTTTGCAGACTTACGTTCATAAATCATGTGCCTTTTATTGCATCTCAGAATATATCCTAAGAAAGTAATAAATATTGTGTACTAAAGATTAATTCTTAGTTCCGTTATTAACCCGAGATCCGGTTTCAGCAAGAACGACGTAACATTAATATTGAAGCTGATAATACCATTATGACATGGAGATTTATATTAAACAAGTAAAGAACCTTAAGATTTGTTTTAGAAATTAATCAATATTGCTTCAAAATAATTGAGGTCATTATTATTTTATATGCAAATCTACTCTGCATCTATACAAAATCAGCAATGAGGTAGGAAGGCGTGAATTGAAAACAATTTTACTTGCTTATATAATAGTGAAATATATATCAACATTTTAACGAATTTACATTTTATAATATAAATTGAACTGGTTTCAAAATAAAGATTTATACAAGCTATTTGTACTGATAAAATTAGAATTGATTACAGGTTATTATTTTACGTTAAAAACAATGTATTTGAAATTCTATATAATAATGTTTTTGTGGCTTTTAAAAGAAATTAGGGATGTTATTCCTAGTATTTAAAAGAAATTAAACAAACTTGAAGTCCCACACTTGTCAAAAATAGTTCGCCAGGTAGACCATTAATCACTAATATTTTCTTTCAAAAGATGAAACTTAAGCAATTGTTTAAATTTCACTTATTAATAGACATTTACTAGCCTAGGTTTACTAACTTCCATTAAAAAAATAGTCATTCACTTAAAGCATCAGGCGACCAGAGGCATTAGGGATCAGGCGACCTGAGGGAATAGAAAGCGTTCTATCGCGCGCATTAGTCTGTTGGTAAATTCCGGAAATCCCCCTTCGAGCGTTTGAATCCCCAGGCGTGGCGGGGGGGGGGAGCGTGTCCAACCGAGTGGGTGGGGGTGGGGCGGCTCTGCCCCCTCTGAAAACCCTGCACGCCCCAGCACGGACAATCACACAACAACGAAACCAAATCGCGACTAGTGGAGACGCCCTGGTGGCTGAAAATATTCACAACAACAAAGGCGTAACACATCAGTAGGCCTTTGCGGCCAAGAAAGTTGACGGAAGGGATGACTGGCGAGTGAGGGGATGCTCCCACCTGTACACATAGCAGTTAAATTAGTCGTTTATAATTCAGTATTAGATAACAATTTTTAAATATTTGTTATTACAGTACTCATGTTTTAAAACATTTTATTGAGATGGTTATGAATAGTAGCAAAGGTTGATATAAAAAGCTGTTTGAAGTAGATGGAATGAGTGAACAATACAATAAAATGTATCCCGTATGTACGTATCAGATGTTTTAAGTGTAGAATCCGCTGTAAAATAGGGGAAACAGCGATTTTAGGCAACCTGAAGGATTGGTGAAAAGCTTGCTCAGCTCTAACCGCGCCCAATCGCTATTTTCAATACACCACACATCACACACACACACACACACAACACATTTAACATGCTCGTCTGCTCATCCAATCTCCCGTCCTGTCTGCTTCCCCATGGCTCCTCTCATCTGTGTGAACTCCGTTATCTTCCCCTGACCTACCTTTCATCTCCACCCAACCCCCCATTCCTCCCTTATTACCCCATCTCCTCTACAGCTACGCTCAGGAAAGCCTTCTTAGTCTACCGGTGGCCGACGGAAACCGAAACAAAAGCCGCAGCTGGCCGGACCCGCCTTCATTGGCTCCATTTACAAAAAGATACGCCGGGAAATAATTGTCCGCAGCCATCATCAGCGCGTCATCAGCCAAATGTATGTAAATTTCAGTGGTTTAGGCGGAGAGCAGGCCCTATGGCCTGAGCCTCGCCATTAATAAGACATTATTATCATTCATCATCACTTCTGGAGCTTGTGACACAGCTGTCGAATTTCCGACTGCTCGCAAGCCATGTATCGTTTCTCTCTGCCTTCCTCGTTGTTTAAGCCCACCAACAGCAAACCCTGCCTCTCCATCTCCGATCAAAATCTGCAAGCAGTTCGGGTCATTGTTTCTTGAATGATATGTATGTATTTATTGAAAATAAGTGTGTTTCCATTTTCTCGGTTTAGATTCTGTGGGAATTTCTATATCACGTTTCACTCTCACTTAATTATTTCTACGAACATTTTTCCATTATTGCAAATATCGTTACTAACATTACTTCTGTTCAAAAACCAGCGTGGTCTTCATTTTCTGTAAAAGGCGAATACGCCATGATTACTACATCCATACGTCATAGTCACATGTGTTTTAATTATATCGACAAAATTTAACAATACTTTTCTTAGCGCAAATATATTTTCTTATTATGCAGACACATGCAGAATCATTTTGGAAATATTTTCTCCCATCAAGTCTTTTGTAGCAGTAGTTACTCGTTGCGCACCTCAAACCCAATATTTGTATAAAAAAATCCATTTTAATAGTTGCAAATGTTAAGAAGAGGCCATGTACCGCTATGCGGTAGCCCAAACACCACCGATCACGTAAGTGGAACACCAAGGAACTTAAAAAAAGTCTGGCAATTTTCATAACGAATTGGTTTGTTTTTAATCTTCATAAATATTATTTGTCACACGGCATTATTTAGGCACGCGTTATGTGCGTAAAAATTAACAAGAAGTTTCTGCATTTTTGCTTGCCACTGTTTCTTACTTTCGTGCAGAAAAGAAGCTTCATTTTTTGGAGACGTCATATGACGTAAATTCTGAGTTTTTCCAACCCACCCCAACAAAAAAAGAAATAAATAAAAAATGGTTTAGTACGCGAATCTGTGGTTATATTCGGTTCGCGTTCCACACCTTTTCTAATATACAAAAAGTGAAATATATTTTTAACCAGTTTTAAAAAATATTTTAACTTTATACTTTTAAACGACTTTCTGGAATTTTCAAAAACTTACGAACCCAGAAAACTCTCATCACCAACTAACTTAAAACGCACAGAAAACACAGGCGGAAAATTGACGCGGTGGGTAACCCGCCAGAAAACGAGGAAGGAGGAAGCAGGATAAAGATCCGGCTCGGGGCTTCTTGATCCCGGGCCGCCAGGCCAAGCCCAATGGGCCGTCGGGGCAGGCGGCCTAGCGCATCGCGGCGTCGCGTTCACGTGGTGCGCCGGCAACGGCTTCTATCCGCCCCCGCCCCGCCCCCCGCCCCCGCTGGAGGATGGCTCTTGCGCAGCACCCGCACGCTTGCCGGCCGCTTAATCCTCTTGGCCCCCGCCCCCCGCCCCACACGCCGCAACCTCCTGCCCACTGAGAAGCACAGAGCCGCCGCGGCCGGTACTCGCTGCACACGCGAGGCGCCTGTCCGTTTCCGAATCTCTGGCTCCGAAGCTGCGATTCTCGCGGCTTCTTGAGGTCGGTTCCCCGTAGCTTTTCACTTTTCCGTATTTACGTACGTATTCATAGCCAATACATAACGTGGAGTTAACAGAGGAGAGTTCTGGCGTGAATCTTTTTTGTGCGGGCGCCCGAAGCTGCAAGTCTGCTCTGGAGAAATGATCGCTATAAAGCGACAAAACGATCATGAGCCGATTAACGCATATGTGTCAGTCATTATAAGGGCTTTATCACACCGCAACAACGTATCTAATTACCCCTATGTGGTCCATTTATTCTGAGTTCCTGCTGACATCCGTAATTTAACTGAGTTCGGCATAGGTGCATAGGTTGTCCCGTTAAACGTGCTTGAAATTTTCAAAAAATTCGGAAAGAAGTTTTTCTTATTTCTTGGTGCGTTATTTCTCTAAACAACAAACAATACTTGAAATGGAGGTATAGGGAGAATATTTTTTCGTGAAAATCTGAGCAGCTTGGAGAGTTGACAGTCTATGCGACTTATCAAGAGGCATTTATGTTCGGTTATCTAGAGTCGAAAAATACATAAACGCGCGAGTTCAGTATTAGAAGATGAGCTAAGCGCGACGAGAGAAATGTGACGAGGCGTGAACTACGGGATGAACGCAACAGAACGAAAAAGAGTTCAATCGGATGCTGTATAGACCTAGGAAACCCATGAGAAAGTATTAGCGAGACGAAACAGTAGCAGAATACAAGAGCACCACGGCCATCTTTTGTGATAAGGGAAAAAGGACAACAACGCGTTGATTACACAACGTGAATAAGCAGCAGGCACCCCAGAGAAACGTGTATTGTTTATACATTATAAACAACCGAAAAATATTAGATATCTGACACGCATAGAGTGAACCAGGGTAAACAGAGAGATGATGACGTAGGATATGATTACTGATTTAGCTGGGATAGTACTTGAATAAGGGACTTATGCTGATGTAGAGTGAATGCCGACAAAACGAATGTTAAAGAAAATAGTGAGCATAAGAACATATGTAACGGTTTCTCTCTTTAATATTCTAACAGTACGAAATGATCGATGTTGTACTGGTATACGAGCATTCTGCGCTGCTTCCCTATGAACTATTTAGACAAGTTCTTGGATTTCCAATGTTTTTCACTTTGAAGTCTCTCACAATCGTGAATGTATCAAAATGTTCCACGTCACCTGAACATTTATATTCTTTAAATTTATTTCATTATATGCTTTCGAGGTGTAGTATTGATTGGGTTCAAGTCCACGGTATGCGTCATACAGGATTGATTTCCTCTCATATCTAAACTGTTAAGTATGCTACAATGAATATGATTCGTCCATCTCATTTGTTGCCAACCCCACGAACGAGGAAGAGTGATAGATGCATGAAATCCTTGAGACAAACCGCGTGTGGCGCTTCCTGCTGTGCGCTTCGTATTTCGTTACCCGGAAATGTAGTAAAACATTGTAGCCATATTAGGTTTTTGTACGTGTGGTTCCTTTTGTCCTTCGTCTCCAGGGTAAAACAGAGTGTCTACTCCTTAGTCTTAGGTAAATGTACTTCTTCTTTTTTGTACTCTCCTAAGATGCGCCGTTATTCCAACAAATCGTTAAGAGTTCACTTTTATTGTGCACATTTTTCGTCTCTTTCCTTCGTGCTATTTCGTTTAGCGATTCCCTTCGTGCTGGAGTTAGAAACCTTCACAGGATAAAGGACCTAAGCTCTTGAACCCTGCTGTCGCTCCTGTATACCAGAAAGTCCCACTACCGCTTGTGCTTCTGTTTCTATTCATGATCTTCGGACGCAAGTCTTCCACTTGTCCTCGCATAACGATTGCGCTGAATTCACCTAGTCTGACCTCACTCCCTTCTTGGCTCACCTCCGCACAAACACCCCACTCTGCGCCTAACCAAGCCATTCCCTCACCTCCTCCCCTTTAGTGCAGGCGACGTAGTATCGCGAGTTAGCACCACATCATCCGTTCACCTACTTCCCCTCAGCCCCCCCACCCGCCGGCCGCCACACGCGAGCTCTGCCCACACTTTGCTTAAACTCCAATCCAGTCGCGCCGATGCCAGGTCCCCTTCTCCGCCCTCCCGTTCGCCGCTCCTCCAGCGCCACACCCGCCGCCTCCGTCACGCCCTCCGCGCGACCCTCGCGTCACGCCTCCGATAACTCGACCCGACCTCTCCATCCGTCCGCGTGCGTCCGCCTCGCCCCCCATTAGTGTTGCCATCCAACTAATTTGCCCTTACCATCTTCCCATTCCCTCCTCCGCCTCGTGCAAATCCATCATTTCTCAGCCCTCCCAGCTGGCCCTTCCGCTCGCGTGGTTCCACCACTCGTTTTCGTCGCTTCACTCTATTTCCTCTCTACCACTCTACCCCCAAACCCTGCCGCTCATAGCCCACCCCAAGCGCAGTCGTAACCCTCACATTTCCCGAGTCTCTCGCTTTCCCGGTACCTGCCTTTAAGTGAGCGAGGCGCTTATCTCCTCGTTCCCAGTCTCCAGCCATAAGCGAGCTCGTCCTCCGAGGACCGAGCCCAGCGTGCGCCTTACCTTAAAATCCACGGCGTCTATATAATCTTAGTATCGTGAGTCTCGGCACGCCATAGGATACCTCCCACTTGACCCTCACTTCTTAATGGTGCGTGAGATCTGCACACTCGACGCGAACCCGCCAAAGCTGTCGCCTAGGCGCGTCTCCCGCCTTCGGGATTCCATCGTTCTGGCAGTCTTCCGCCCGATCGGGGCAATACGGGGCCGCGACGGCACCTTCATTTTGAATACGGCTAATCCGCCCGCGGAACCGCGCTCGTGCGCCCGCGCGCGCCCCCGCGAGGGCGCGTTGCCATTCGGAGCACGGTCGCCGCCCCTGGTCCGCCCCCTCGGCCGCCTGTATACCTCCGGTGCCGGTCCTAGGCGCGACCGCTTA
>BOPP01000087.1:2956698-2968046 GCA_017312745.1 Gryllus bimaculatus | reverse complement strand
CACCCTCCGATACTCGCCGCCTCCCTCCGTCCCTCTCCGCCGCCCTCCATAGCCCAACCATTTGCTTACCTTCCCTGCCTCTCCGCCTCGTGCAATCCAACATTCTCAGCCCTTCACTGCCCTTCGCTGTCTTTCCCCACTCGTTTTCGTCGCTTCCACTCTATTTCCTCTCTACCCTCTACCCCCAACCCTCCGCTCATAGCCCCCCAGCGCCCTAACCCTCCTTCCCGATCTCCCTTTCCCGCTCTTTACACCTTCTCCTCGTTCCATCTCCACCAAGCGCTCTCCTCCGAGCCGACCCCGCGCGTGCGCCTTACCTTAAAATCCACCGTCATTTATTTATTTATCTCGGCACTCCATCTTCCACTTCCCTCTCTTATCGTGGGCCTCTCGCGCCCTACGCAAGCGGTTCCGGTCCCCCTTCATTTCCATCGTTTGGCAGTCCTTCCGCCCCGCGGGGGCAATCGGCGACGCCGCTCGCTTTGATACGGCTAATCCGCCCGCGATACCGCGTCGGCGCCCGCGCGCGCCCCCGCGAGGGGCGTTGCCATTCGGAGCACGTCGCCGCCCCCGCCGCCCCCTCGGCCGCTTAAAATTCCTCCGGGGCTAAGGCGAGCGCAGCGCGACACAGTTTGCCGCTAAAAACTACGCGTTTGCGGAACGCTTTCGAATTAAAATCTCCATACAACAAACCGCCGCTGTCAAGACAAAATCTCTTATGTGCTCCGGAGTGCGTTTTAAAATAGAAGGGAAGGTTTTTTTCAATGGCTGCTTTGTATCAGTATTTCCATTTAGGTATTCTGAATAACAAAAGAGTTAAGTGCTCAAGTTGTTTTTTTTCGGACCGGTTCTGCTCTTTATGATTTTCGAGAGTGGTGAAAAGTTTTAAAAATGTACTATAATTGTGTAAGAGGTAAGAAAATGCCTACTTACATACCACTCATGGGTTGTATTATGTATAATAAAAAATCGCTGTTTAGAATTAACTCCACTATAAGCAGTGCTTTTTGCATACCTTTCTTTCACTTTTTTAGTCAAAGAGTTAATAGAATGAACCGTGCAAATCAGAAATGTTATTCTTGCCCGAAAATTAATATATTTATCAGCTAAAGAAGATCTGATTGTTCATTAATGTTAGATTGTTATAAATAGAGTAATATGAGGTACTATTCACAATCAAACCACAAAACATATTGAGCAATTATTTTTAAAACCTCAAAATGTGTTCCATATTCGTGTTATGTTTCAGTTTCCGTATGTCTGTACTCGGAGCACTGTCCCCGTGCGGGCCATAGCGTACGAACAGTGTCCCGGCCTCGCGTCCATGGGGCAAGGGGTACGTGTGGTAAGCACGAAGGCATCGCTACGCCGTATTCTGGTCCTCTCAACTTGAGAAGTGAGTTTTCTCATCGTCACACAGCAACATATACTGGGACATTGCAAGCAAAACGTACACAATAATCTTGTCTGGCCGGGAATCGAACGTGGGGTCTCGGCGTGGAAAGCAAGCACGTTGACTTATGACCTAAACAAGGAGGGCTTATGTTTCTGTTAATTATTTTCATTCATGATTACTAAAATTTAATAAACAAACGGCTTAAGTTATTTTTCAATATTGGTATGCCGGAAAAAGTATTTTTTCTATTAACAATAATGTAGTAAAAAGTGCATTAATTTTTTAAAAAAAATACTGATTTTTAGATTAAATTATCATTTTGTCTTTACCAGATTACAATTAGCTTTTACAGGGCAGAAGAGGTAAATGTGCTGTAAATACGTTCACAGAAGTATATTAGACAGCGTTAATAAGTTTCGAGATTTTGGTGACAACATATTTAAAAAACGCCAGATCAGATTTACTTTGGCAAACTATACAATTTCCAAAACGTTCTACTAACAACTCTTCAGTTTAAAACAACGCACACTCGAAAATTGCTAGTAAGAAAATCACTAAATTATTACTTGTTGACCATCTTCGGCATCCGAAGTCCAGAATCTGACCCACAAAACGCAGTGGTCGCGGTCAGTGATAACTAAGCCAGGAAATGGGCCAGAAAAGCAGAAATTTCTTTCCACATCTCCGCGGCGAGGTCTCAAAATAGCAAAGTTCGCCAGAGACATACCCCCCGCGGCCGCCGACGCGAAATAACGACCGGATCTTTCCGCCCCGCGGAGCTGCGAGGGACACGAGCACGGGGGGGGGGGGCGACGCCGAACTTCTGGTCATTACATCTAACGTATTGGATCCGCCCGCCCCTGTTTCTGAAACAAGTAATCGTGTGACAACTTTGGAATACAGAAAGTTGCAAAGAACTCTTTCCCCTCGGAATGGAAAGTAGGGGCAGCGACCGACAGCAGCAGGAAAGGAGTTGGAAGTCTTCGAACGAAGCAGAAGCGCGCTCTGTGCCTATGTCACCCAGCAGACATTGACTCCAGATCCAGATGATATTTAGGGACTTACTAGGATAATTTCGTTTTGAATTTTTTTATATAGTCGGTGGTGCAATTAGAAGTTTTCTAGGAGGTGATTAGTATAGTGTTCAATCGCCATTTTCGTGTATCTTTATCATTTATGCTGAGTGTTTAAAGTAAGTTAAAAGGATTCGAGATATCGATGAAGCGAAGACATTCATCACCTCAATCCATGATTGAGTGAGTGTCTTTAACTGAAAGAAATGATTTTCTTATTTAAAACAATGTGGTGATAATTGTTTAGAAAACTCTTATCACTATTTATAGGTCCCTAATTTTTCAGATATATTTTCAGTAGGACAGGTGCGTATGGTTTAATGTATCACTCACAGATTGCTCGTTACAAGTGTCTTATAACGAAATAGGATTTTAGAAAAGCGTATTGTGACATAAAATAGACACCGAATAATGACACTAATAATAACAGAAAGAAGTGTTCTGAAGATTACTCCCAGATCGTCTGATATTATAGTGTGTAACAATCTGGTTAGATAGGACATTGTATTTTTATTGAACATAATTTAAAAACTAATAAGAACTTTAAAATATTGTAGAAGATGCCGCACAGTAGGAGATGCCGTGTAGCGAGTGTTCCTACATACGAATGTGCATCAGAGCGGGATTCATTGGATTGTTTTCTTTTTGAAGCGAATTAAAGTCAATGTACAATTATAAATTGATTGACGTTTAATCTTGCTTTATTGAAGTGAATCAAATGAATTAATAGTAAGCCGAAGACCAACGAAAGTTTGTAGTTTTGAGTGTCCTTCTTCCTTGAACTTCGTTGTACTTAGTCGTACTGCAACCATCAACCCGACTCAGACGGCTGAGTGTGTGGACGCCGTCAGACTGAGGTTGGCTCTAGACGATGCGGCTAGCGGCGTAGATGACACAATGGGCACTGGCTCGGCACAGGCTGGAGCTGCCCGGCTGTGTCGTGTCTCGTAGATTCAAGGGACGGCTGATGCCCGTGATGTTGGGCATTTTCGTTGGAAGTATAGTTCGTTTTGTTATAATCGGTTGTCTCTGGGTGAGTAAGAAAAAGATAAAAAACTATTCGTATGTACTAGGTATGTCGATAACTGATCTGTAATAACAGCAGCATAAATTCTGAAAACAAGATACCCTAACCTTCCACTATTTTGTCTTTACAGCAAGTTGAGATTTAACGTAATTTATATTGTAATGAAACGTATTCACAACATGAATATTAAATTCTTAATCCTGGCACCATTCAAAATGCATTCTGGTTCCTACACTCGATTTTGAAGTGACGTAACTCGCTCGTAAATATTCATATACACTCCCAACAAGCGCTTTCATAGGAGTATGTAGTGAACACAGGATATACAAAAAAATTGCGAGCTGAATGTAGTTGACTGTAAAATGTTTGAAACAGTATGAGATTTTGCCGTCAAATAAAAACGATATTAGTTCTGCGCATGAATCCTTTCCCGTACTTGATAAGAAGCGTACAAGTGTAATTATTATTACAAAAACAAGACATTGTTAGTAGAAAACGTATTAACATAACGGAAGCCACATATCAAATGTTTATCATTTAACACTTAATTCTCGATTTCTTACTTGTATTTGGTTTCAATACTTTCCCTGAAATTGCAATACTTTTTGTCGCAAAAGTGCGTTATCATGTTCCTTTTGTTCAGAGCGAAGACATCAATGTAGAATCATCGCAGATCCAGTACAATTCCTTGTCTCCCAGTCTTATGATCAGTCTTAAAGTTTGGAATTAATAGCAAATTTTATGTTTTAAGATATTTGAATATCCGACTGCATAATCAATAATTTTTATTTTTATGATGTCTAACAAATTTTACCATGTTGACGGTGTAAAGATGTTGGACTTTGTGGATTACGAACTTTGAAAATGCTGTTCTGTTGAATACACGTAACGCTGCTAAACAGGAAAACGAAAAGCTAGCCGCAATAGCCAGCGTCCGTTAATGATGTTAACAAACGGCCGTCATTTAAAAATTGAAAGAAATGTGTTGTAGTTAATCATGGCCACTCATATTCCAGACATGGCTATTTCTCATTAATTTTATTTTTCGCTCAATAGTATACTGTTTTACAGTAAGAATTGGACACCATCTAGCTAATATCATAAATAAATAGCGTGATTAGTTTTATATAAATCTCGGCTCTTTTCTCTATTTACAAACCTCAATCTCAATTCGCGCCTGTTGTTTTGAAACATTATGTAGTGTCTCTGAGATCCTACGCAATTATGCCTCTCCGAAAATGAATATAAACATTTTCATAATTAGATTAATTTCCTTATTAAATTCAATGAAAAGTAATGTTCTCAGTGTTCAACAATTATTATTTTTAAATAAACTTTTAAGAACTGTTAAAGTGAACAGCGGTTGCGTGGCTTTTCGATGACTATTTGTTGCGTATATGTGCGACACCGCTCAGGGTTCGGCGCGCTCGGTGGCGTGGCGTGGCGTGGGCGTGGTCGTGCCCGCCGGTCGCACGTGGCGCCCGGGAGCTCGAGCAGAGACTGACGGGGAGGCCGACGCAAACTGGAGCGCCAAAGGCGGGAACAGCGGGCACAAGAGCTAGGCCGAGTTTTCTCGGGGGATTACGTTGCAGGAGGCGCGCCCTCAAGCTTCGGAAAATGCGGCCTTCCTGAAAGTGGGTGAGAGCCTCCGAGGTAAGGGCTAAGAGGGGACGCGGCCAATAAGGGAGGAGACACACAGATGGTCAAAAGACCTTCTAGAAATCTTAGTCACGATAAGCTCTAAAGCTACACTACGTAAGTCAATTAGACCACGAATCGGGACAATTGACGACGATACATTTTATTAATTAAAAAGCTGATTCCAAACATCAGTGAAACCCTTAAGGAATTCAGGTACTCAATATCTGAAAAATGTGAGTGTGATTTGTAAATATATTATTAACATATTGTTGCACTTAAAGTCGATCTACGTTTGGGAAGATTACTCAGGGACGCAATTCGGAGTCACTTCAGCAGTACTGTGAAATTAAATTTTAGAATATATTAGAGTTCTTTCAGTAAGTTTTTAAATATATTTCAAAATAAAATATTGGAACATTTTCTATATCGAAAACTAAGGTAAGCAGGACATGTAGTTGCATCGGTTGCACCTACCCGCATATAAATATAAACATTTAATTGAAAAATTGAAATTTTGAAATTCATTAGGGAAAATATCTCCTGTTTTAATGGCATTCAGTATCAAGATTTGGAGCAATATCGATGTAATGTGCTGATCATTTCTTGGAAAGCACAATGCACTAACGTGCGGCGCTCTCTCTTGGTATCTTGTGGCCACAAGATATTGCATCACCTCTTCGCTCTGCCTCTATTACTGTGTTTACTTGCACTTAACGAATTTACGCCTCTGGCCCTACGCTTTACCCCTTTCAACACAAGGCCTAGTTGCGTCACCCAATGGGATGCATTTGGTTGCGAGTACTGCTCCCAATTTTCTGTCCTTCGTCTGACACACACACACACACACACCACAGCTAACACACATACCATATATATATTACTATATCATATATATATATATAATATATATATATATATAATATAAAACCTAATTTATAAATTTTGCGTGTTATCGAAATAAAAAAAATCTGTCAATATATTGACGGTACTGAAATGCATTATCTTATGATGTTTGCAGAATTCCATTTTCATTTGATGTTAGTTTTTATTCAAAATGCTGCATTTTTAATTATGAGTACGTTGTGTAAATTAGGCCGTTGTTATGGAAGAAATCAAAGGCAAGAACATGTGGCGCGACGGTGTATAGACCTAACAGGAACACTACGCGCAAAGTGGATGGCAGTAATGCATTCAATGTAGGACTTATTTTAAATTAGCTTTTAATTCATTTTACAAAACCTGCTCCTCATTTTATATCAGTGTTCTGAATATCGAAATTACATTTTCGTCATCTTGATTGAGGGTGCTATCTCCAGGTCTGTTTGGAGCAGCAGCAGCCACTGAAAGTTAGAGCTCTTGAAATTGCATGTTTGTTTCATTTTAGAGGAAAACATTAACTGTTCTCTTGTAACATATGGGAAATTTGATATTAGGTACTTTTTATTTGATAAAAAAAGGCTGTAGTAAATAATTTTGTTACTTTAAATACACTTTTTAATAAATTATCTTTCAACATAAAAGGTAAATTACCTGAAATTTAATTTAAACAATAGTCTTGTTTGTTTCGCAGAAGCTGGCGGTTCGCGGCTTTACCAGATTTAGTTAATTAAACATTTTACCTCCAGCGATGAAGTTCAGTTTAACAGGCACTAAACAGTAGCATCAATTGCAACTTCATAAAAAGCGTGCAGCACAAATATACTTTACAGAAAAAGTTGGCGAAGTTAGAAGAGGCAAAACATTTATTTTACTGCAAGTGTGGAGTCCTAAGCACGTTGGTCATACCATTCGTGTACCATTGAGTCTGTTACATTGGTTATAACGGTCATCTCAGGCTTCTCTATGCACTTAAATGAGGACTGTGCAAAATAAGGAACGATTTTCCAATCTTCACTCTCTACACATAATTTCATTTACAACACTCAAAGCAATTTCATTCTAGCGCAACGGTTCATCGCCAAAAGAATTAACATAATATACCACTTCCCTTTTTTGTTGCTTAGATTTGTTTCATGACCTCCCGTTACCTCCCGTTCTATGAATTGTTTCAATGAGTTGCCGCTTCACCCGCCGTCCTTCTTTATAGAGCGATTCTTTCCATTTTGTCTTTCCCTCTTGCTCGCCTTGCCCTTTTTTCTTCTGTCTCGCAGTTCCGACCTCCACACTTTTCATTCACCAAACTTTATCTGCACATCACCTCTCCCCGCCCGCAACCCGAAGCGCCCACTGGCCCGCGGCTTCCGTTTCCGCCACCGCTTCCGTCTCCTTTCCCTGGGTGGGGGGTGCCTCTGCGGCGGAGCGCAAAGGAAGCAAAGAAAGATATTAATCTGGCAGTTGTCTTACAAGACGTGGCACACGCGGTGCTGAAATTACAGAAGGAAGAGGGGAGTCAGCGCGGCGGGCGGCAGGGGGCCGGACCCAGGCGCGGCGCGGTGTCTGCGTGGGCAGGGCCGGAAGCAGACCCTCTTGTCAGACCACAGGGCCAGCGGGCCCTTTGCCGCAGGGGAGAATGAGGCTCTTTAAGCGGCTGTGCTGAGCGTGCGCAGCATACTACGGAAGGAATGTGTGAATACGGGTTGGAGTTGGGTTGCAAGTAATTTTCATTTTTGACAACTTTTAATTGATTAACGAAATTAGTCGTAGGTACCAAAACTTTCATTTTCGTACTCGCTACATTTATTAACCTCTTAATCACCCGCTCCTTGTACAGAGGACACCATCTTTCAATCCACCTTACGGAAAGTTGGGTTCGGACTATAGTCTGACCATTTTTTCTTTTCTCCGCGCTAAGAAGGAACTTCTTAAGAAGAGGAAAGTTATGCAAAGCTGCGCGAATTTTTGTCAGAAAAACTCTTGTTACAGAAAACGGGTAACGACAAAAAGTGGAACATCCATTTTCTAACTTAGGAACAATAGATATTCCGTATTTACTAGGCTGTCCGGTGACGCCGCGTCCATCGGGCGAAGGTGCCGACGTTTGGTTCGCCATTCTTCGACCATCCTCAGGGCGTACATAGCTTTCGATGCTGCTGGTTCCTTCCGATCAACACAGCGAATTGACGAAGCAGGGAGCAACCCTCACAAACGCCACGCGTGATCGTCCTTCTCTCCTCACTCCTTCTTCCACTTCCGTACTCAACACTACCACACACATCGGGAGACAGAGGGCGGCTTGGAGCCTCGCCATCTCACAGCAAGATCTTCGCTGCTTAATGACCCTAGCACTTGACGCGCTTGGAAGTACTAATCTACCTTTTGCACGGGTGGACGAGGGGGTGCCGAAGTGGCGCGGTGCGTCCGAGGCTTGGCTTCCTTCCCTTCACCAGGGCGCGCGGCTACCAGGGCGACGCCGTAGTGCTTCTGACACCCTGCTCGCCTCACGCGGTGTTTGGCATACAGTCGTGAGCTAGGGAGCTGGCGCCGAGATTCATTTATAAGCGCACCGAAATGAAAATTTATTTTCTTCCTTCTTCTCTCGGCCTTGAACCAATAATGTCCTACTTTCCTCTTCTTTCCCTCTCCTTCTTATTGACATCCTCCGCCCCTCCTTCTTTTTCATTCTTTTCCACCTGCTCTTTTCTCCTTCATTATCCTATTCCTTCCTCTTCCTCCGTTTTTTCTCCTTTCCTTTCTTTTTCCTACTCTACCTCCCTTTCTTTCCGTCTCATCTCTTTTAGTTCATATTCCTCTTCTCAATATAATGTTTACATCGTCTTACTTTTGTATTTTCCTAATCCATCAACAGCCTCCTGTATCTTTAAACATATCTAATGTTTCCGGAAAACTGTTCAACCGGTGACTGCTCAGTCAGTTGCATCTCATTCTTTATCATAAGGCTTTCAGAAATTCTGAGAACTAAGCATTTCTTGGAAAACATGAACTATGCATTTGTTTTATTTTTTTGGGTTTTTTTTCTTTCATAGCGTTTTATAACGAATCCATCTCCTCGTAGTTGCAATAACTGTCACTTGAAACCCATTGTGAACCCGTGAAGGTGTAGCGGTCCTCGAGGAAGATTACGTGAGCGCAGCAAGGGAGCTACGTTATGTTTTCTTGGAACTTGTCGATGAATTCCGCCTCATATGAACACTGTTCTGCACCGTTCCCAACACGATTCTTCTCCTGCCGTCGCTTCTCAGAAATCCACGCTCTGATTTCCCGCTTGTCTGTACAGCGCGCCCCGGCGTGAAGGGAGGGTGCGGGGCAAGAGAGGCGCGGACGCAATGGAACGGGGGGGGGGGGCCAGGGCGATGCCTGGAAGCGCGTGTGCCGCAGGAAGGACTGTGGTGAATGTCGCGGGATGCAAGGTGTGGCGTGGGTGGAAGGGTGGCGGATTTTTGCCGTGAGCGCGTAGCGTAAGTATGGCGGCCATTGACGTGGCGGAAAGGTTGACGGAGAGGTTGGTGGGGCGGTTGGGAGATGGTTGAGGAGGGTGGAGACGGGAGAAGTTGTGTGGGTTGGAGGAATAGAAGCTGCCGGTGGCGTGCTTAGGTGGTGAGGGAAAGGTGCTGGTGAAAGACGGAAAATTACAAAAGTGGGGGATCCCCGATGGCCGAAGTGAGAAAAACGACGGAGGCGAAGGGACGAGGCAGGGATTGTTGAGGCGAGAGACAGAAGTGGACGTCAGAGCGAGTCGCAAAGGCGCGGCTGACCTGTTTCTCGTCTGGACGAGCTGCGGTCGGCATTAGTCGACAGGTCGGCGTTCCCGGAGCGCCTTGAATATGCTTGCGTGGTCGACGGAATGTTAAATCTGCTGAGCGAGATGTGGAAGTCTGTGTTTAAGAGGGAAGTGGGTCAGCAATGAGAAGGAATATTTCAAACAAGGCTTGTTAGATGCAAGAGGCGCATTTTGTATGCAGGAAAAATTACTGGCGAAAATAACGCTAAAGACGTTATTTAAAAAGTTCACGGATATTAAGGAGTGATTGTTATGCCAAAGTAAGATCGATTTAATCGGTCCGTGCATGCAGAGCCAGTTGCGAGTCTATAGTGGAAGTGAAATGGCGTACCATTGGTTGACCCATCAAACGGCCGCGGCTTCTAAACCAAGCCTTGAAATTTCTCAACAATAAACTGATTACAACCGACGGATATCAACAAATGTTGTGAATCTTGGAGCAAATAACCTCTCCAGAAAAAGAGACGGTTGACCAAACCGAGGACGCAGCCTGAAACCAGCCACGGATCGAGGACCCCAGCGCAGCGGCTAAGGTTAGCTGTACAAGTCTCAGCGCGCAGTAAGCTACCCGAATCAACATGGAAGCCAACATTAAAACTAAGAAGTTCGCGTAATGACAACGTATAAACTTTCAAGATTCCAAAAGATACAATTCTGATCTCAGTGCCTCAATGCGAATAGTGAATAAGAATTTACAGGTTCGGGCGTTAAGATTGAAAGTTCAGATTCAGTAACAGAAAATGTTCCATTCAATGTCTACGGTGTTTGGCCCTTTGACATACAAAAAACAACTGTAACTAATGTAAATATTAAGAACGTCTGAGGACTAGTCACACAATTAAAGTTTTGTAATTTTGAAATAAAATAGTAGGAAAAATTGGCGTGTGTTTTGCCATTCTCCAGTAGAGTACATTTAGCACATCCCTCCACTACCGAAAGTTAAAAAGAAATTTGGAAACGGTCGTAACCTAAATCATGTTTTTGTGATTTTTTAATTTCACCTAAATTTCAAATTGCATGAAAATACTAAAGTTCAAAAGATGGGCAGGACCATATTGAAATAAACTAAATCAGGACAACAAATTTCCCTAAATGAAATCTATTTCTCATTTTGTAAATGTAAGGAGACACATAAAAATTCAAACCCTTAAAGTTTGCAAAATTCCATAAAGAGTAAAAAACCGGATCTATGGCAATTTTATAACATAAATTTTCTTAATTTTGACAAGAAATGTAAAGAAAAATTCGAAACTAATGTTTGAAAGAAGTTGAAAATAGCATCTTCTAAACCGCCGTTTCTTAACTTTATAGATTTCAAATCATGATGTCACTTAGTACATTGATTTATAAACAAGTAAGATGGAATGTATAATTCCATCTGATTGGTAAAAAAACATTGAAGAAGAGAACAAGCAGCAAGGAGGGCAAAATGCAGATATCACGAAGGAAGAAATAGTTTATTATAGAAGCATGGAGAGAAGGAAGGAAGGAAAAAGTAGCGATAGAAACATTGATAAAAAAGTTCATGCACCA
>BOPP01000087.1:2941549-2956673 GCA_017312745.1 Gryllus bimaculatus | reverse complement strand
AAGTCAATTAGACACGAATCGGACAATTGACGACGATACATTTTATTAATTAAAAAGTGATCTCCAAAATCAGTGAAACCCTTAATGGAATTCAGGTACTCATATCTGAAATGTGAGTGTGTTTATAAATAATATTATTACATATGTTGCACTTAAAGTCGATCTAACGTTTGGAGATTACTCCTGGGACGCAATTTCTGAGTCACTTCAGCAGACGGTGAAGGTGGTTTTGGTTGCCGAGTACTGCTCCCAATTTTCTGTCTTCGTCTGACACGCACACACACACACACATATATATATAACCTAATTGTATAAATTTTGCGTGTTATCGAAAGTAAAAAAAATCTGTCAATTATTGACGGTATTAAATGCATTATTTATGATGTTTGCAGAATTCATTTCATTGATGTTAGTTTTTTTATTCAAAATGTGCATTTTATTGTGAGTACGTTGTGTAAATTAGGCCGTTATGGAAGAAAATCAAAGCAAGAACCATGTGCGCGGACGGTGTATAGACCTGACAGGGACACTACGCGCAAAGTTATGGCAGTAATGCTTCAATGTAGACTTATTTAAATTAGCTTTAATTCATTTACAAAACTTGCTCTCATTTTATATCAGTGTTCTGAATATTCGAAATTACATTTTCGTCATTTGATTGAGGTGCTATCTCCAGTCTGTTGGAGCAGCAGCAGCCACTGAGTTAGAAGCTCTTGAAATTGCATGTTTGCTTTCATTTAGAGGAAAACAATTAAACTGTTCTCTTGTAACATATGGGAAATGTGATATAGTACCTTTTTATTTGATAAAAAAGCTGTAGGTAAAATAATTTTGTACTTTAAAATACACTTTTTTTAACAAATTATCTTTCAACATAAAGGTAAATACCTGAAATTAAATTTAAAACAAATAGTCTGTTTTGTTTCGCAGAAGCTGGCGGTCGCGGCTTTACAGATTTAGGTTTATTAAACATTTTACCTCCAGCGATGAAGTTCAGTTTAACAGGCACTAAACAGTACATCAATTGCAACTTCATAAAAGCGTGCAGCACAAATGTACTTTACAGAAAAAAGTGCGAAGTTAGAAGAGGGAAAACATTATTTACTGCAAGCGTGGAGACTAAGCCGTTGGTCATACCGTCTGTTACATTGAGTATGTTACATTGAGTATAACGGTATCTCAGGCTCTTCTCTATGCACTAAATGAGACTGTGCCAAAATAGGAACGATTTTCCAATCTTCACTCTCTACACAATAATTTCATTTACAACACTCCAAAAGCAATTCATTACTACATCTGCAACGGTCATCGCAAAAGAATTAACATAATATACCACTTCCCTTTTTTGTTGCTTAGATTTGTTTCATGACCTCCCGTTACCTCCCGTTCTATGTAAGTTGTTTCAATGAGTTGCCGCTTCACCGCCGTCCTTGTTTAGATACAGGCGCAGGCGATTTTCCATTTTGTCTTTCCTCTGCTTGCCCTTTTTTCTTCTGTCTTGCAGTTCCGACCTCACACTCCTCATTCACCAACTTTATCTGCACATCACCTCTCCCCCGCCCGCACCGCGAAGCGCCCACTGGCCCGCGGCTTCCGTTTCCGCCACCGCTTCCGTCTCCTTTCCCTGGGTGGGGGTGCCTCTGCGGCGGAGGCGCAAAAGGAAGCAAAGAAGTATAATTTGCAGTTTGTCTACAAAGACGAGGGCACACGCGGTGCGTGAAATTACAGAGAAGAGCGGGAGTCAGGCGGCGGGCGGCGGGGAGGCCGGACCCAGGCGCGGCGCGGTGTCTGCGTGGGCAGGGCCGGAAGCAGACCCTCTCAGACCACAGGGCGAACGGGGCCCTTTGGCCGCAGGGGGAATGAGGCTCTTTAAGCGGCTGTGCTGAGCGTGCGGCAGCATACTACGGAAGGAATGTGTAGAATACGGGTTGGAGTTGTGGTTGCAAGTAATTTTCATTTTTGACAACTTTAATTGATTAACGAAATTAGTCGGTAGGTACAAAAACTACATTTTCGTACTCGCTACATTATTAACCCTCTTAATCACCCGGTCCTGTACAGAGGACACCAACCTTCAATACACCTTACGGAAAGTTGGGGTTCGGACTTATAGTTGACCATTTTTTCTTTCTCGCGCTTAAGAAGGAACTTCTTAAGAAGAGAAAGTTATGCAAAGCTGCGCGAATTTTTGTCAGAAAAACTCTTGTTACAGAAAACGGGTAACGAAAAAGTGGATATATCCATTTTCTAACTTTAGAACAATAGATTTCCGTATTTACTAGGCTGTCCGGGTGACGCCGCGTCCATGGCGAAGGTGCCGACGTTTCGGTCGCCATTCTTCGACCATCCTCAGGGCGTAATAGCTTTCCGATCTGTGGTTCTTCCGATCAACACCAGGCGAATGACGAAACAAGAGAACCCTCACAAACGGCCCACGCGTGATCGTCCTTCTCTCCTCACTCCTTCTTCCACTTCCGTACTCAACACTACCACACACATCGGGAGACCAGAGGGCGGCTTGGGGCTCGCCATCTCACAAGCAAGATCTTCGCTGCTTAATGACCCTAGCACTTGACGCGCTTGGAAGTACTAATCTACCTTTTGCACCGGGTGGACGAGGGGGTGCCGAAGTGGCGCGGTTGCGTCCGAGGCGGGCTTCCTTCCCCCTTCACCAGGGGCGCGCGGCTACCAGGGCGACGCCGTAGTGCTTCTGACACCCTGCTCCGCCTCCCGGGTGTGGGCATACAGTCGTGAGCTAGGGGGAGCTGGCGCCGAGATTCATTTATAAGGCCACGAAACGAGAATTTATTTTCTTCCTTCTTTCTCTCGGCCCTTGAACCTATATGTCCTACTTTCCTTCTTCTTTCCCTCCCCTTCTTATTGCATCCTCCGCCCCTCCTTCTTTTTCTTCTTTTCCACCTGCTCTTTTCTCCTTCATTTCCTATTCCTTCTCTTCCTTCCGTTTTTCTCCTTTTCCTTTTCTTTTTCCTACTCTACCTCCCTTTCTTCCGTCTCATCTCTTTTAGTTTCATATTCCTCATTCTCAATATAATTTTACATCGTCTTATTTGTATTTTCCTAAGCCATCAACAGCTCATGTATCTTTAAACATATCTAATGTTTCCGGAAAACTGTTCAACGGTGACCTCTCAGTCAGTTGCATCTCATTCTTTATCCAAGAAGGCTTTCAGAAATCTGAGAACTAAGCATTTCTTGGAAAACATGAACTATTGCATGTGTAGCGTTTTATAACGAATCCATCTCCTCGTAGTTGCAATAACTGTACTTGAACCCATGTGAACCCGTGAAGAGTGTAGCGTCCTCGAGAAAGATTACGTGAGCGAGCAAGGGAGCTACGGTTATGTGTTTCTTGGAACTTGTCGATGAATCCGCCCTCATATGAACACTGTTCTGCACCGTTCCCAACACGATCTTCTCTGCCGTCGCTTCTCAGAAATCCCACGCTCTGATTTCCCGCTTGCGGTACAGCGCGCCCCGCGGCGTGAAGGGAGGTGCGGGGCAGGAGGAGGCGCGGACGGCAATGGGAACGGGGGGGGGAGGGCCAGGGCGATGCCTGGAACGGTGGTTGCCGAGGAAGGATGTGGTGAATGTCGGGGATGCAAGGTTGTGGCGTGGGTGGAAGGGTGGGCGGATGCGTGAGCGGTAGCGTAGATGGCGGCGTGGGCGGAAAGGTTGACGGAGAGGTTGGTGGAGGCGTGGGAGATGGGTGAGGAGGGTGGAGACGGGAGAAGTGGTGTGTGGGTGGAAGCAATGAAGTGCCGGTGGCGTGTTAGGTGGTGAGGAAAAGGTGCTGGTGAAGACGGAAATACAAAGTGGGGGGATTCGATGGCGAAGTGAGGACGGGGGCGAAGGGACGAGGAGGGTTGTTGGGCGAGAGACAGAAGTGACGTCAGAGCGGAGTCGCAAAGGCGCGGCTGACCTGTTTCGTCGTCTGGAACGAGCTGCGAGTCGCAGAGTCCGACATGTCGGCCGGTTCCCGGAGCGCCTTGAATATGTTGCGTGGTCGACGGAGTAATCTGCTGAGCGAGATTGTGGAAGTCTGTGTTAAGAGGAAGTGGGTCACAATGAGAAGGAATATTCAAAACAAGTGCTTGTTAGATGCAAGAGGCGATTTTGTATGCAGGAAGTTACTGGCGAAAATAACGCTAAGACGTTATTTAAAAAGGTTCACGGAATATAAGGAGTGAATTGTATGCAAGTAAGATTCGATTTAATCGTCCGTGCATGCAGAGAAGTGCGAGTGTATAGTGGAAGTGAATGGCGTACCATGTTGACCCATCAAACGGCCGGGCTCTAAACCAAGCCTTGAAATTTCTCAACAATAACTGATTACACCGACGATATCAACAATGTTGTGAATCTTGTGAAGCAAAACACCTCTCCAGAAAAAGAGACGGACCAAACCGAGGACGCAGCCTTGAACCAGCCACGGATCGAGGACAGCGCAGCGGCTAAGTGTCTAGCTGTACAAGGTCTCAGCGAACAGTAGCTCCCGAATCAACATGGAAGCAACATAAAACTAAGAGTTCGGTAAATGACAATATAAACTTTCAAGATTCCAAAAGATACAATTCTGATCTCAGTGCCTCCAATGCGAATAGTGATAAAGAATACAGGTTCGGCGTTAAGATTGAAATCAGATTCAGTAAACAGAAAATGTTCCATTCAATGTCTACGGTGTTTGGCCTTTGGACATACAAAAACAACTGTAACTAATGTAAATATTAAGAACGTCTGAGACTAGTCACACAATTAAAGTTTTGTAATTTTTGAAATAAAATAGTAGGAAAAATGGCGTTTATGCCATCTCCTAGAGTACATTTAGCACTATCCCTTCCCTACCAAAAGTTAAAAGAAAATTTGGATCCGGTCGTAACTAAATCATGTTTTTGTGATTTTTTTAAATTTCACCTATTTCAAATTGCATGAAAAATACTAAAAGTTTCAAAAGATGGGCAGGACCATATTGAAAAAACTAAATCAGGACAACAAATTTCCCTAAATGAAAAATCTATTCTCAATTTTGTAATTGTAGGAAGACACATAAAAATTCAAACCTTAAAGTTTTCAAAAATTCACAGTAAAGAGTAAAAACCGGATCTATGGTAATTTTATAACATAAATTTTCTTAATTTTGACAAGAAATGTAAAGCAAAAATTCGAACTATTTTTGAAAGAAGTTTGAAAATGCATCTTCTAAAACCGCCGTTTCTTAACTTTATAGATTTCAAATCATGATGTCACTTAGTACATTGATTTATAAAAAAAGTAAAGATGGAATGTATAATTCCATCTGTTTGGTAAAAAAATACATTGAAAAGAAGAGAACAAGCAGCAATGGAGGGCAAATGCAGATATCACGAAGGAAGAAATAGTTTATTATAGAAGCAGGGAGAGAAGGAAGGAAGGAAAAAGTAGCGATAGAAAACATTGATAAAAAGTTCATGCACCATAAAGTAAAGTGAGAAATTTGAAGAGAAATCTACTTAATTCAACAGTTTGTCCAAATAATTAATAACAATAATTATGTTTTTCCTAATATACTAAATAGAGTTGTGCATACGTACTTTTTTTTGACTTCGTGAGATCAGTTATAGTCCATTGAAAGGAGAGTAAGGAATGGTCATTTATTGGAATGCCAATTATTTATTTTTGTAATATATACTTTTTACAAAGTTTCAAAGTTTATTCACCGAAGAACTGGAGATAATAAATTCACATTCATTAAAACTAATAGTATTTGTTAAACACTTTCGGTATTCTTTTAATATAACTCTTCATTTTGAATTCCACATAAAGTGGAAGTACATTTTTCGTTGTGAGCCATCTGTTTAATGTATCAAGCGAACTCGTAGCCTAAATTCCACTCTCCAGAAAATTAAAAGAGAACTTCAATAAGAAAAAACACAAATTCCTGGGGAAACAAGACAACTCCATTCCGGCGATAAGCTTTCTTGGATCCCGGCACTTAGACTGCCAGGACAAGAAGGGGGAAGAAAGGACGCGTTCTCGGAGCTCAGCAAAATGGGGGATGCGATGGAGGACGAGGACTTGTACAAAGGGGCGGTGGTAATGGCAGGAGTACTGAGAAGTATCTGAAGACTGTGTTCACGAAATGGAGACAGAGAAGGCAACGCTCTAAGTGAATGGTAACAGTAGATGTGGTGGAAATCATAGAACATATCATAGATACGGTTCATAACGTTTTGTGAGGATAGAATGGAAATATAGTTCCAACGCTAACTCAGAACATTAGAAAACAAAGAATACACAAGTGATCGCAATGGAGATTAAGAGGTTGAAAAGAATCACTGCTGAGGTGATAAATGGAAATGAAGGGAAAGCGTTCAAGGCGTTGGAGAGGCGGCTGTGAGCAAGATGGAGCTAGGAGGGTCGGTGGGAGAGGCGATGGCGGTAGGGGGGGGGCTGTTGGAGCGGCAGCGGCTGCGGGAGAGACGCCGCCAGTAGGCTACGTGGAGGTGGGAATTTTGGCGTTGTGAAGATGGAGAAGGAAGGAACATGGCGAGATGGCGCCAAGCGTGCTGCCAGCTGGAAACAAGGCTGTGGGGCCAGAAACGCAAATACTCATTAACTTTCTGGATGCGGCCGGGCAGTCTACGCCCGATGAATCGCGGGAGTAGCAGCACTGAGAGCCTCCGCCTCGTGTCGTCCGCCGCCCACGCGGCTTGTGGTCTCGCGATGTCTGCTCCCCCACCCCGCCGAGAAGCGTGTGCCGTGAGTTCCACGTTCGAGTGAAGTGTTGAATCTCTGTGTGCGCGACGCCTCTCGCTGCGGTATTCACACGAAGTTGAAGCCGAAGATATTCCCTGACTGAATTGATGCTGAAGGTGAAGTTGCGCTCTGTACACAGTATTTCAAAATTATGTCAATATTTCTTATGTATTTTAAGAATATTATGATAATTTAATTTCGTTTGATGTAACATATTTTATATTGTATTTCAAACTTCATGAAATTTCTAATCTTTGCTTGTGCTGTATTTATATTTGTATTTATACATTATATGTCCCGTAAAGAGCAATTGGCCTCAGCGCCGTTATATCCCGGGGTTCTTAGTCGGTGACCCAAACAGGAACTCGCAATATCTCGGATTCACTTGACCTTTGTGACTTTACGTAGTAAACAATTAGCGACGCATTTTTCGCGGTCGTTGCCTTTCAATAGAACCATCCCAGCATTCGCCTGGATAATGGCGGGAAACCATGAAAACCTTAGTCAGAATGGTCAGCACGGAGATTGAACCCGCGCCTCCCGAATGCGAAGTCGTTGCGGTTCACTCTAGCCACTTCGGTCGGCCTATGCTGCAACTGATACTAATATTAAGAGCAAGGTGCTTATCACATCAAAAACCAATCATCATTAACGATTATGTCCTTTATTTCCTTGGTTTTAAATTTTGGTGGAATGGCGTAAAACCCTATACTTGCAAACACATTCCTAAATATATACCTTAATAATTTTGATGTGTACAAGACACAGAATATTTTTTTATATACACAACAAATATCAATTTATTTTAAATGGTTCAGGTTCGCGGGTGAGAAAACTCCTTTTTAGTTTTTACTGTTTTCATCGTTAATCATTCAATTACGACTCACGAAATATATTTTACATCGGCGTTTTTTATTTTAAAAAAATACACCAATAAAAATAGAGAATACTTAAGTATTTCAATTAACATGAAATTAAAATTTTGATTTAATATACAAAAAAATTATTGAATGGCAAAAAAATTAACATTTATTTTTTATAAATATCTTACAACATTTTTGCAACACCTCAAAACACGCTTTTAACATAGATCAATCAGTAGTAAAAATATATAAAATCCTCCATGTAACAGCGTAACCCAGATTTCGCACGCGTGAGCTGCGCCCTCGACCCTGTTACCTCCTGATCTTGGGTTTCAGCAGCAGCCACTGGGGGCACGTGACTACGTGAGCGGCGGCGGGATCATTCCGTTACAGCAATGCAATAACCTTGTGCGGCCGCGGAGGCGGCGGTGCGGGTCCGAAGGGCGCCAGCCCAACGCAGCGACACGCGCCCACCCACGCCCCGCTCTCTCGCGTTGCTCGTTTGGCCGTCGCCGTTGCCACCGTTGCCGTGTGTTGTATCGCCATTCCGCCTCCACTGCCATCGCCTCTCCCACTGTCAGCGTCTCTTGTACACTGGATATTCTATCATGGTCGTCGTCTATTCTACCGCCGCCCTCTCTCCCCGCCTCTGCCCCCAATTCTCTCTAATGCCAGTCTCTTCCTTTTCTTCGCACGATTTCCCTATCAGTAACACTCTTTCTTGTACCCCCGCACTTCTTCCACTTTCCTCACTCCCTCCCTTTCTATCAGCGCCCCCCATTTAGCCATATCCACACACTTATTCTTCTTCACCTTCTCCACCAACCACATCTCTGCCTCTCCACCTTTCCGTCCCACGCGCACTTTTCCTCCGCTGACTACATCGCATCCGCCCTCCGCACTCCCCCACCCCAACGCCGACTGCCGAATTGCGCCGCGTCCGGCGGAACAAGCCCGAAAATATCGATCAAGGACGCTACAAAAGGCGGCGAATGCGGCAAAGGAAAAACCTGCAGCCGCCGCCCCGCCCGAGCGCGTAGCGCGTCCGCATATGAATTCCAGATGAGGGCGACCAGGGGGCGGGGTGGCTGGGCCGGCCGGGCGGGCGGCTAGGGGGGCGGGTGGGGCGCGGCGCGGCGCGAGCGGGGCGGCATGGCGAAAGGCGGGGCGGGGCGGGGCGGGGCGGGGCGTGGCGAGACGGCGGCGTGGCGAGCGGGCGTGGCGAGCGGGCGTGGCGAGCGGGCGTTGGGAGGCGGGGCGTGGCGGGCGGGGCGTGGCGAGGCCGGGCGCGTGGCCGAGGCAGGCGGCGGCCGCGTGGCGCAGGCGGGGCGGTGGCGAGGCGGGGCGGGGCGTTGGCAAGGCGCGTGGCGAGGCGGGCGTGCGAGGCGGCGTGGCGAGGGTTGCGTGGCGGGGGCGGGGCGGAGCGGGGTGGAGCGGGGCGGGGCTGGGCGGGCGGGGCGGCGCTGGCGTGGACGCTGAGCCCGGGCCGGTTAGTGCAATGCTGGCACCGCTACACACTGTGGTGGCTACCAACCAGAATGGGGAAGACTTCTGTTGTAGCAGTTCGAATGCTAACCTTTCACCGCTGGGTTCTGGCTTCAAATCGATGTAGATATGCATGTGGGATTTGAGATACGCAAAGTGAGTTTCGAGCATGTTTTCTTGGGTTTTCTCCCGTTTCTTGTATCTCTCTTACCACCTGCTGTCGTCATTAGTATAGACAATTGAAATCACCACTTTTTGATGATTCCATTGTTTCAGACATAACTATAACGCTAGAAACTTGTATCATATCAAAAATATGACGCGGCAGAAAGTACGTAGTTCTGGTTTTTCCCCCTTAAGTGTTTGAAAGTGGAAGCAACTACAAAGTTCACAAACGAAATCTTTCATTTTTGTGAATAAAATCTCTATATTGATGTCCCTAAATCTGTACATTACCTTCAGTGCTAATATTCAATAATCATTAATTTAAAAAAAAACAATCTGCAACGTAAAATACATAATACACTGCCCTTAGAGAGGATAGTTTGAACACGTATTGGTTAGTGTGATCATATTTATATTTCTCTTGCAAATAAATAGCCACAACTCGACTTTGAACTTCTAGTCCCAAACTGTCAGTCACTCTAGTCATACATTTGAAGTAATCATACTTACAATAATGAGGTCGAGGTACATTTTAGGATTGAGAGGCAGTGATAACAATGGGTGCGCTGTTACAGGGTAACAAACGTCTTGATTCTTCTCAGCAATAAGAGCAGAAAATAATGAACAATGATTGAAGCGATCAAAATCTTTGAGGCCAATTATGAGATGGGCATTTTTTTACAAGATTGATCGATCGCTAGTTCAGCAATAATATTATTCTTACATATTCACCGGGAGTCATGTGATTTCACCTGTTTCGGAGGTAACGTCAATTCACCTTCTGCACAATCTACTGTCGCCTCTTTCCTCCAGAGTCGTTCCCAAGTACTTTGTTTGGGAGCCGTTCTTTATGTCGTTCTTCGTTTATTCTGTTCGTCCAAGCATTCTGAAGAAAATGATTCTCTCAGACAAAAGTAAGTTCTTTCCAAATTTTTAAATTTCTTATTATAACCTATTTAATACAATTATCCCCATTTCTTAAAATTTCATTCCAAATGTCTGCATTTTGCATCTTCCGTAAGTAGTATTCATAAAGTAGTACAAATTATGTTGTGTGAGTGAATGTCTTTACTAAATAGGGCTTAAAATATAATGGAAGCTGAACAGCTGCGGCAATGACGAGTCTAAGCAACAAGACGCCAGCAATCCTGCAGCATTTCCCCAGGAAAGGCCCTGGAGACTTACGGGAGAGTTCGAGCAATGCCAATTAACTCCGCGTACGCGTGCAGCAGTGGCAGATAATACCTGACAATGGGAGGCGCACAGATAGCATGCACGAGTTCAAAGCTAAATCAGGTGGAACGAGAAACCCACCCGAAGTCAACACCCATTCACCGGGAAGGTACTTCGTCGTAGACGGCAGAAATCAGCAGCGATCACGCTCCAAGGGCGAACAGGTACCCCGACGGCGCTGGAAGGCAGATAGCTGATTAGTGCGGAACGTCGGCATTGGCTGGCGGAATGAACAAGGAAGCAACGACCTCAGGGTAGCCGACTGTCGGTAATATTTCGGGTTTCGCCCAACCTTCTTTATTTACTTTACCTTGGCGACGGCGTATGTACCGACGACGTAAGTGCTATAATATCTTAAAGTAAGAGGAAGTTTATTTTAAAAGTTCCTGAGAAAATAAGTGAATTTTTAATTTGGGCTTAGAATCGTTGGTAAAATAGAAGGAAATTAAAACTCACTATTGTTCTTAAAAGATCCTTCTCAAAATATAATCGTCAATTGATACATATTTACAGTTGTGAATGTGTATTCTACCACAGATTGAACCAGGAGTTTTATAGCACTGATTAGTAGGGGCACTCATATCCAAATCTCAGGGCAACTAAGCGAATCTTCGTTATTAAAGAATTTCTTTTCTACTGTGACTAGAAATACGTTAATTTAGAAGTAATTCTCATTGTGATACATCACTACACAAATCATAGGACAGTTGAAGTTGAGATACCGAATTATTGCCAAGACGTTATAATATTTATATATTTACGAATTGTCAAAAAATTGATGTCGTGAAAGTATCTAATAGTGTTTAAAACATCTTAAAAGGGAGGTTGATGACTATTTTAATATTTTTTTGACAAAAACAGCCTAAAACTAGAAATTTTGAAGAATTTCGATATTTTATTTACTTTTTTATTTGTTATTCCAAAACATTTATTACCCGGAACATAAGGAACGCCGGAAGTTGATATAAATATATATTTTACGCTCCTCTCCGATCAGCACTTCTTCAGCAATTGAACCCATTTTCGGTGCAGCTGCCCTATTGACAGATGAGAAGGAAAGTGGGAAAGAATGAAAGAGATTAAAGATAATAAAATAATATATTGGTAGTCACTATCAGAAATGTAAAAATATTTGACGTTTATGAAGAATGAGAAGTGTCTAATTTAACCCTACTGTCATAAATGTTAGATGCCAGAAACATCTCTTTTCATGTCTAATGTTTTTAAATGTCTGATTTAATAATTTTGTAACCTATTTTAAGTGCCTTTTACGCCATGTTGTTCTCGGCAGCTTCACTTTCTAACTTCCTAGCCATCCCACCACTGCCACCGACCCATTTTTTCTTGCAACCCCTACCACACACATCCTGAGTAGTAGTCCTCCGACGCCACATAACCATCCTATTTTTCTCACTCCTCTAAACTCACCAAACACTACCAGCTTTATTTCTACCGTTCTCTTAACCATCACCGCCCTCACAGCTCCGCCCCAGAACCTTTCGCAAACGTCTCACCTTCTTAGCCATTCCGCGAAGAAGAGATCTCGTTGCCCTGCCCACATTCGCCTCTTCAATGCCACTACAGCCGCCACCCTTCCGCAAATTCCTTTGTTCCAGCCATCTCCGGCCTACGTCCACCGCCCATGATACACCCACCGCTCACGCACCAGGTGCTCTCCTCGTCACTGCCCCCACCCCCGCCCCCTCCCCTGCGCCCACCTTCCGTCACGCGCGCGGCCGCACAATGGCCGGCTGATGAGTGAGCTCGCGGACAGCGACCTAATTATCCCCGTAATTTCGTTTCCACGGCGTCGCATCGCCTTTAATCAAGGTGGCGCCGTGCGCCGCGTCCGTGACAGCGAGCACGTTGCGGCCGTGCGCCGAAAAAGAGCCAGGTGAGGCCGCTGCACCGGGCGACACGCACGGCAAAAATGGTTAATACACTTGCTTTCGGCGAAATCCGGGGAAGCTATATTTTTACGACGGTCATTGTTTTGCCAAATATTTTCAGTTCAGCTATTCTCCCCTTCTACCAAAATGCTTATTTGCCATCACAAATTTCTGTTTAAAAACGAAATGTGCGAGTGAATTCGTTTAGAAGATGTTGCTGTAACCTGTTTGAATTCATTTGCTGAGATGAAATGAGGTTTCTAGGTCTCATTGATAAGGTAAAATGGATATGTAAAGTACAAAATTAATACGTTGGTACATATTGGGAGAGAGTACCTTCTTATGGATGGTTCTAAAACATTTTTTTAATTTGGGGGGTTTCTATGTTTTGTATGGGATGCAAAAAAGCACCTTCAAATCTATTGTAATTATAAGCTATATTTTAATAGAATTAAACTTTTAATCAAAATTTATGAGAATAAGTCTTCATATCTTACTGGCCCTAATTTGTAGCCATTGTAATATTAAATCGTTACTTGACACTATACATAGATTTATGGTTTTTATGACTGCGCTTGATTTCATTAAAAGTGAATGAATCCATTTTCATCTTCTGTGGAATTAATAAAACAATATTATTCGCGAGCACTTTCTTGCTAAAGATCTCTTAAAAACGTCGTGTCGATACACGTCATTTTACTGTTGGGGTCGCGTTTGTTGCCGTAGTTTCTTGAATTGCGGCCTTGCTTGAAGCATCAAAGTGTCCATATTTGTTGTGATAGTCAATGTTCACATATCCTAGCTATTATAGCACCACTGCGAAACTGAAATTATTGATAATTGTTGGCAAAAAATTAGTAAAGGCGTTGTTTAATATACAGTATTCTTGCCAGATTACGCAGCATTCCACTCGGCACGAAAATCAATGATTTACGTTGCCGAATAGCTTCTGTGATTACTCATTCACAATGAATATTGCGGAGAAGGCATGATAAATGTATAGACCACTCTCCTTCCCATTCGCCCATTTCAATATTCCAGTTCTCTGGGTTCGATGTCCAGCAGTGCCATTACCCTCTTCCTGCTCCCCGCCCCGCAGGCCTTCTGCAACCGGTGTCCACTCGATGAAATCCCGAGGCGTCATTATACTCTTAAACACATGGTCTCGTGATGCGGCCTTCTCCCGCAATGAATAAATCGTCGCTTGAAATGGACGAGATCGGGCGGGCTCTGTGCCATTTGATCGAGCGGTGCGCGTGTCCTCCCCAAAGCAGCCACGCGCGTCCCCGACCGCGGTCTTGTCCTCGTTCTCGTCCCCATTTTCACCCCCCCCGTCCTTCACACTTTCTCCCCTTCCCCCACCCTGTCCTCCGCACGACGCGGCGCGGCGTCGGACAACCCAAGAATCACAAGCAGCGAGACAAAAGACGGCGCGACGCCTGCGTGAAGCGAGCGAAATAAAGAAGAACGAAAGTCTTCCCTGGAAAAATAAAGACGAAGCGGGGAAGACGATGGTGGAAATCGGCGTCGCTGTGTCCACGGAAGCGTTACTCCGCGGGAGTTGTGTACCGAAATAGAGTTTTCACGGAATTGCGTATTACGTGGCCGCAATCAAGTGACGAATCCATTTTTAGTGGACTTCGCCGGAATTTTCATTTCTCCTCGAAGGTCTCTGTTCCTTCGGGAGGAGAGCGATGGGGGAGCGTCGCGGCCCCCCGATCCCGGAGTTACGTCGAGAGCGTGCCTCGCATGGCCGGCATTCGCGCTTTCCTCTGCCCGTGTTTTTCGCCCGGGGTTCGGCGCTCTGCGTGACTGCACAACTCGAGTCACGTGGGAGGGGTAGGCGAAAAGTCAAAGAGGAAAAGAGAGGAAGGTACGTGCAAGAGAGAAATGGGTTGGGTTGGACGTGGCGGCTCGAGGAAGGCGTTGGGCAGTGGCGCGCGCCTTGTTACAATACGTCTCAGTCCTCATTAGGCCGCTGCCTCATATGTCGCCGCTGCTGAGGGGCTGTCGCCTAACGCAGTGAGGTCCGGGATGCCTACGGGTGCTGGTGCCGTGCCCCGCGCAACCTCGGCCACGAGATCCACAGTGGAATTAGTGTCGTGAAAGAAAATGCTCCGTTCCATAGGTGTGAATAGAACCGTAAGCATAAGTCAGTATATAGAGTTGGTACAGATATTTACCTTATTTTTAGTAATAAAGGCAAATTTTTGATAATGTGTTTTTTACAGAGCATAGATAGTTCAATACTTATAATACACTATACATACGTTGTGAAGGCTTGCATTCTAATTTGATAACGTCTAAGCGGTTTTATTTACATTATACATAATTTTTGCTCATTTTGTATTTATTTATACCTTTAATCTTGATAATTTTCTCTTGGTCTCAAGATATAACGAGCGTGAAAGTCACGTCGTTTTAATAGCAGCTCTTAGAACTACCTTCTCCTAAATTATTCGATTGCCTTGTTTTGTTAATCTTGCCTTGTATATTACGGTAATACTACTTTAACAACCAAACCAGACGATTATGTACAATATTATTGTCATTACGACACTCTTCAGTCGCTCAAATCATTTTTACTGCATATGAAATGTATGAAGAGAGCGAGGTTTTATTTACTGCTTACGCACAACTGTTATGACCCTTGAGTATAGTGTGACCGTCGAGGGGTACGTGACCCAGTTCGGGGCCAAATGTAGTCGCCGACTCTCGTCAGAAGGTCACGGGAAC
>BOPP01000087.1:2928786-2941150 GCA_017312745.1 Gryllus bimaculatus | reverse complement strand
CGTGGCGTGGCGTGGCGCTAGCGTGGGAGGCTGCGGTCACCGGGGCTGAGAGCGAGTCATTAGGCAAAGTGGTGGGCGCCTGGAGAGCGACGAGCGGACTCACTGCCTGGCCTTTGGCCTGCAGCCTGCTTCTTCATTTCTGTCGCGCTTGCTGATTGTGTTAAACCGGCATGACACAAAACTTATACATTTCGGTTTTCTTGAAGGTAATTACGATCGTATGCAACTTGCTATTCAAAATGTGAATTAATTAAATAATCTATAGTATTACGTTACAAGTAAAGTGTCAATAATTCTGTTACTTGTAATTAAATATTTTTACAGGTGTGTGCACTATACTATTAAACAGCGCCATTCACATTGTTAATTGTAATTAAATATTTTAAAGTTATTTACACAAGAAACAGTGGGATCGAAACATATCAGCACTTATCTCTATATATAACCTACCCGTTTATCATTTATTTATAACATATTTTACACAATTATACTTTTTCAATCACTGAAAATATTTTACAGAACAATTTTTTTTTTTTCGGAGAAGAAAATTTATAATTTTGTTTGTTAAGCTTCGAGAATTTACGCGTTCAATTTGTATAACTGAGTACTTGTGAAATAAATGATTAGAACTATATGTTAATATTGCGTGTTTTTTTTATTGTTGTGGTGTTTCAATGTGTTACAAAAATATACAACTAATATGTTGGAAATGTATTGCTCATATTTTTTAAATAAAAAACAATATTACCCATAAAATTGTAATTTGTTATTTGGCATAAATTTTCAATGATAATTGTCGGTAGTTTCATTCTGAAAATATTGTATATTTGATAACAACTCTTTTTTGATTATATATAGAAATGAAAAGCGGAGTGTTCAAAACAACATTCATATTAGTACTTTTCTAATAATTACTTAACAATGTAAGTAAATATGTTTTGTACTACAAGCGTAAAAGAAAATATACAGGATCAGCAGCTAAATAAAATTATATATTTAAGTTTTTAATTATCAGTTTTTCTTACTTAGATTACCTCTACATTCAGTACTATCCTTGTTAATCTTTGATAAAATACTACTTACTATATTATTTTATACTTACTGCTGCTATATCAACTTATTAACTGCAAAATCCCTTATAATTTTGTGAATACACATAACGAATGTATTACAGTTTACCTGAGTGCAATGTTATGGTTCCGTAATGAAAAAGTATTTGACGAGAATTCGCCTACATAGACGCATTTGTATCTAACTTTCATTCAAAAGTGTTATCAAATTGCGAAATGGAAATTTGCCTAAGCCATCGCAGTGGGCATCCAATTACGAAATGATCGAGGGGACATTGGCTATTATGGAAATCGGAACTGAAATGTCATAAAACCGTAATATTTATTGAAGATTCTGATCGCACACCCTTGTTTGCATAACAGTGAATTTTCCACCACTCTCACATGTATTTTCTCGTAATGTTTTTATCTCAATTAATGTTAAATGGCCTACAAATTTCATAATTATGTAAATAGACAAATCTATAGATTTTTAGTAAATATGAAATTTTATAATCATTTTAAAAATGTTTGTAAGTGTCAAGTGGCCTTACTAGGACCGTTTCAGGATCTTATGAGTTGTTTTTAAATAATGATGACTGAAACTTTATATTTAGAGATAATGAGTGTCAGTTAAAAACAGCTCTTGTTAGGTAAACTATTATCACCAACCAGCTTTGTAAGTTATATTTAAAAAAGTAAAAGTAAAACAGTTTTTTCACTTTCAACTCTTTTAAATAATGTAAGAAAATAAAAATTCTGAAGGTTCCAGTATCCACACCTAATCGGTTATTAGTTATGTTCATAACGCTTTCTGAAGTATTCTTAGTACGTTTTCTATTAACAAATGCAAATATTAACAGATACATTACAAGGAAAACAATTTTAATGAAATATTTGTGAATTACGCTATTTATAAATCTTTATTTCTTTAGAGCAGTCTTCTAGTTTTCGTGTCAGATTTGGTTCAATGCTCTTGAATCCCATGTTTAATCGATTAACTCAAAGCGACTGCAACTGTCTGATATAGAGACAGATAATTAAAAAAAAGGGATTGTTCCCTGGTTGAACTAATATCGGATAATTTAGTACACCATTTCAGAATTTTAATTTGACTTCGAAATTTGTTCTTGCGAACTAATTTTGTTTTTACATCATTTGGAACCTGAATGTAAGAAACAATTAAAGGCGGTATATGACAGTAATAACGACTTTTTTTGGCAAGAAGACTAATTCATCATATTTTGAAGTTTAAATTTAAGTACCAAAAGTGAAATGCCAATCATATCGGCACAAGCGTTTAAAATGTACTCCGTCACTAATAATGATAAGTTAATTAATATCGTTAAATAATAGAGAAGTAGTGAAAACTATTAAGTTGGGTATTCCAGTAATCACAACCGCGGAATCTCGCCTGAAAGTTATTAAACTTCTCCGCTGTGCCGAAACACATTCCGTCGCGCAGAAAGATAGTCTGCGGAATCCTCTAGCGAGCGCGGGGCAGAGGCAGCGGCGAGGCGGGGCGGGGGGGCTGGAGGGGCGGGAGTGACGACGGGGTACGCGAAGGCGGGCTGGTCTGGAAAGCGCGTCGGATGTGACCCGCGATAAATCGGGAGCGATAGTACCAGACGCCACCACCCTGCTCTTTTACCGCCCCTCCTGGCCTCCATCCCGTCCCTTCGTCCCCGCCCGTCTCTCCATCCCTTTTCCCGTCCTCCTCCTACCTCACACTTCCTGCGTCTCCTCACCCCTCTTCCTCTTCCCAGCCACCCCCACGCTCGCTCTTCGCTCTTTGTCTTTCCCACCGCCGCCCCCTCACCTCCCCTCCGCGCTCCGCACTCGGCCGCGCGCGCGCCAAAGGATTTATCACCGGCCCCGGAGCGCACGCGCTCCTACTATCATTAAGACACCGTAATTTACTTTTCGAAAAATTAACGAGGTTCATAATTTCCAGGTTTCTTTTTGCTTCCCCCAACAAAAATTAAGTTCATTTCAATGCCTTTGCATCGCGTGCGGAGCGGCGCGAAATGGAATTACATGGGCCGAGGCGCGGCGGCGCACAAGGGCACGTGTCAGTGACTTGTCTCCAAAAGGCCCGAGTTTTACACGGCAGATGCGCAAGTATAAAGACAAACATGTATGCAAATTCTGTATAGGTATTTTCAAAAGAACGGAGTTCATTAACAAAATGTAGTAGGAATGTGAGCCAGTATTTTAACATCCCTTGTTAGATACTCTAAGAAATTTGTTAAAAAATATCGTTCTGAGTAATATCCGAGCTATATAAAACATTTAGAAAATTGTGAAGGAATGATACAGGAATGTTCTATTATATGACTAGTAAACAATTAAAATTACATACATACACGAACGCGCGCGCGCGCACACACACACACACACACACACACACACATACACATATGGGTAATTCCACGCGAACTCAGCACGACCGCACACCCAATCATCTCATATTTTTTATAAACGACAATAACTTCGTTTGATGTGTTGCAAAGATTTATTTGCTAAACTTTCAGCCTTCTACGTTAATAATTTTCTGTTTTACAAGCATTAGATTTTGAATGGATAAAAGGCGATTTTAGACGTTGTTAATTTTGTTTTACCTATAATGAGTCAATTTAACTAGCAAAATACACCAAAATACATTAATTCTGAATGAAAATATATCAAATAGTCGATTAGTGGCGTTTTCAATTGTAAATTTTTAGTTTCTACTAGTCAAAATGGTTCAAAAAAATGGTTTTGATTCAAAAATTTTATGTTGCTCACATTTTTAAAATTATCAAACAACAATATAAGTACTTGTGTTAGGTATAGTTTCATAATATTAAACATTCTTTTGGGGGAGGGGATTCTGAAACCATTTTTCATTGATTTCATTGTAATGGAATACTGTAATGGAATTCAGGCACTGAATTTTTTATAAAGGCGCCAAACGCGGTACAAACATGATTCCGGAGCTCCGGGTATGCAGACCCACAGTCGAGGTGATGCGAATATTTAGTAATCTGCTCTGAAATAATAAACTTACGAGTCCATTTAAGTGCTATCCGTCAGAGCGGCGGATTAGTTTATTTTTTGATTGAACATGGAGTGTATCACTATTGCTAAGGAAAATCCCTTTGTCCGCTACATGTTTCAGTTTTTGTTGAGTACAGGGACTGCAATAATTGGTCCGGCGAGTTGCCTTGCCCGGAGTCCCTTCTCTTTGACGAGTCGCGCGTCCGCTGGGCCGCGGAGTCGTCGCCCGGGGCGCGTGCGCCGGGAGCTAGACGCGGCCTTGCGCGTCCCGGGCGGCGAAGCCCCTCAATGCAGCTGTCGACACGAGGCACGAATGCGCTCGGCCAGGCCGTCTGACGCCACCTTCCCGCGAATTTTGGCACGAATACCTCTTTTTGGGCGTGATTTGTGTCCGTGAATAAATTATTAACATTTCGACCGATGGACGTACACCTGTTTATACTCGCGATTTAAAGGTACTATTTCTATGTTATAATAAAGGAAGTAAAAACACATTATTTTTGTTAACCTACGAACAACTCATTCTGTATAAGAAGTTGTACCACAGGCAGTATAGTAATGTTCCCGAACTAATCTGCAAAATATTATTTTTGATCTAGTCCAAGATATCTCAGCTTTATGGACGAATAAGAGTTAAGAAATCGCAACATTAAGTGACGAATGTATATGTAAATGCGTTCATTAGAAATGTGACCACAAAACGCAAGTCATTAGTTTAAAAAGCAAATGGTTCATATCTTAATTTTACTATGATTAGTAGTCATGCAGATTTAATCATACACGTATAGTTGTTGCACAGTTATTCATTTAAAAGAAAAACTCAAGGATTTAGAGAACCGCACTTAATATTCAATCGTGTAAAGTCGTCGTTATTGCACTTAATATTTAACCTTGTGATATAAAAGTGATAGTCAATTTAAAATAGAAGTAGTTTGACGAGCAGTAATTTTACCTGAAAGAGAAGATTAATAAAACTATTGAACCTCCAATAAAATTTCAACTCTATATCAAGTGTAATAGAAGAATAATCCATATCGATTGATATTGATAATATAAATTAGCCAAATGTAAACAAATTTATTAATTAATTTGAAATGTATTTATAAAACTGCTTGCTTAAATGTGCTGTGGTGAATTTGAAAATATAAACAACTACAATGTAACTGTCATTACAGGTTAGAACCTCAACTCATACGGTATTTAATCGTCTGTGGTGTGGCAGAGCATGGGACAAGGCCATAGCGTCGACCATGTGAATCGACATCGCAGTGGAACATAGTGACTGCCTCGCCGCAGGTCCGCCCGCCCTGCCTGTCGCCAGAGCGCCGCCGCCACCGGGGGAGGACAATGCACACCTAGCGGCAGCTCTGAGCAAATGTTTGTCGGCGGGTTGGTCGCGCCCGGTGGCGAGGGGTGGGGGTGGGCAGGCGGCCACTGCAATGAGCAGGCGGCTGTCGGTGCGTCCCACGAGCCAGCGGGGGAGAAGGTCGTGGCAAGGAATTCGGGAAAGTAGGTTGCCCGTTGAATTGTGCTAGATCGTTGAGCGGGGATGTGTGGAAGCTGGTGATAAAGGGTGATGGCTGATAATGAGTATGTGAAGACTAAAGAGCAGATATTTGTTGCGTTCATGACGACTGTACAGATTGGCGCAAGTAGTCCTCTCCATACCTTATAGACGAAGGAGATGAATAGATAGAAATATCGAAAAATCCATGAAGCTAATGCGAAGAACTAAAAGTTCAAGAAAAGCGAAAAGAACATAATTCTGGAAGCTGGTAGACTGGAATGAAAGAAAGAAGTGGGAAATGTTGGAAGAGATAAAATGGTTCAAAGCTAAGGACGCCAAAGAGGATGAAAAATCTAATTCTCGAGAACTTAAGGAAGAGAACAAACGACGGAATTGGCGATTGGAAAAACGAACTATAGGTGAGAACGCGATGGATGGAGGAAGAGAAGGAATTGTGTGGAGGATAGGTCAGGACGAGAAAACCATTTGCTGTAATCGCGAGTGGAAGAAGGAGAATACGGACGAGGGAGTGGTAGGATGTGGCAGATTCAACGAGTTTGGAGACTGCAAGAGATGAAGAATGATAGGTGGTGAGTGCGACGAGGCTGAAAAGAAGCCACACACGAAAGGCAATAGGAAAGACGATAAAGGAGATTGCGAAAGGGATGAGATGAAATAGGGTAAGTTGGCAGTAGGTTGGTAAAAAATACGAACTGAAAGAGAGAGAGAGAAATAATATTATAAAAATATATTTTGTTATTGTGTTTAGATACCCTACATTACTTAAGATAAACTTCGGCATGTCAGGGATGATTCAGTGAGGAAATTGCAGCATGTCAGATGATCAGTGAGCAACCATGATGGGGTGAATGATGATGGATAAAATGGTTGAATTCGAGGCCAGAGAAATCTCCAAAAAACCTGATGGGATCTGGCGCGGAGTCGAAGGGCGCGGAGTCGAAGGGCGCGGAGTCGAAGGGCGCGGAGTCGAAGGGCGCGGAGTCAAAGGGGACGTGACAGAGGGTAGGCGCGCAGTGCAGTGCGGGCGCTTTGAGAGCGTAAGGGCGTGGGCCGTGGCCGCCTACGCGTGTGCGGCGGGGCCGTGTCCAGGATTAGCGGCGCACCTGTGCGTTTACGGAGGCGGCCACGCGGCTGCGGACAGGCCGCCCGCGCGCCGGGTCGCTCCCCGGAGCGAAGAAGCCCCTGTGTTCGTTGCCAGTTCAATATTTGCGCTGCTCCGCACGCCCTTGGCGTCTGACCCGCGCAGAGCAAACCTTTTGTTGGTCGGGACACAATGCGCTGTGCGTATTGTGACGAGTTGGGCACACTGGTCACTTCTGCTGTTTAGAGTCTCGTTACTCGCGGGGACCTTGGGGGAAGGGGATCTGCTTTAAGAGGAAATTCCAGTTCGCAGTGTGAGATGTGAAGGAATTGCATGCAACACAGTGATTGTTTTTTATATCTTACTGTGTTCTCACAAGTCATCTGACTCTTAAATGTGGTCTCTCTTAAACTGAGAGTTGAAAAAGATACTTCTTTTCATGAGTTACAAAAGTTCTCAATACTCTTTAAAATTATTGTCGGCAAGTCAATTTCGTCCATTACATTGAAAGGAAAATATTTCCAAATATTAAAATTTTATTCATAAATATTTGGTCCTTTATAATTTCATTATTTTTGATTATGAATAATTTGTCTCCGGAAGATATTTTTAAATAAAATTCTCATTCACATATTTTAATTTTCCTGAAGATGCATGAACATAATTAGAAAGAGACGCTAGTTGGTAATTAAAATTATTTTACTTTAAAAGAAGATGCACTGAGGAGTGACTAATGAGAGACTAATGTCCTAATTGCCTCTGGTCGTTTGGGGGCCAAGTGATCTTCAAACTATTTATTAAACTCCCAAAACTTTTGACAACGAACTTAAGTAACATACGTACACAACATAAGTAAATTTATGTATAAAAGTAATTTTCGACTGTTCAATTATTCTTATTTTGAACTTAAAAGCGGCAGGTTATCGCAGCCCTGTGTAATAGATCGAGGCTCGTTCAGGGAGTCCAGTTAATTTCAGAATGTGGAAATTCGTCAAGACTTGTGACGCTGATGTTGAAAGCTAGTTCAGGAATCCGAAGGCTCTGAGCGCCCGCGGCCCACCTAGGAAACGGGAGCTGGCGCAGGGGTCCGTGGCTGGGTTCAGCCGCAGCCACGAGGCAGCAGCGGACGTCCGTCATTCGGGACAGCGCGGGTCGGAGGTGCGTGTTGCGCCCTCGTGATTCGATAGATCGATGGGCTCGGAGAATCACGGCCACAACTCACGCTCGCGCCGCCACGAGGCATCTCATTTGTGGAAATTATTCCATTCAGAGCGACGCGCTAACGGGGCGATGAAAAACGACCATTCTTTTTTGAACGATTCATTGTGGGATGAGTGAAATCTCCCGCTGCGCCATAATTCATTTAAAGCGACCATATTATCATTACTTTCTGTGTATAACGGTTGAAACCAGTCTATCAATCCACCTCATTCCAATGATTAAGAGAGATTGCTGCAAGTAAAACTATGGGTAAAAGCTTTGATGATGCACTAAAAGTAGAATAAAATGTCAAAAATCAATAAATGATCAAGCAATAGAAGTGTAATAACAATATTACTGAAGATTATCACTTCAGTCATATTTTTTTTCGTTTTTATTAATCCGATTTATCTTCTGTAGCCGGAACTGATCGTATCTTTCCTGCAGAAAAAAGAATAAATAACTCGCTCTCCAATGCCTAATGTTAATCGTGTAATGAAAATATTTGAACAGAGTTAATGTGTAGTTGGCGAATTGTGATTAATCACTCATATAGATTCGTAACGTTCTGCCATAAACATGAATTCAAGGCTAATGCAATTAGCAAAAACAGATGATTATCAATAAATATTACTCGCAATAAATATTACTAAATGTATATTAGAGGAACGTTGTATTTGCTTTGCGGAGAAAAGCCTTCAAATAGTGACTTAATTGTAATGTAAAGTTTATTTGGACAATGCATCTTACATGTTCCTTCCATCATATTATTACATAATATTATATTGTTTTACTGGGTAATAATCTTAGTAAGCTCACCCATTTTAACGTTCACTAGAAGAAAAGTACTAACAGTATGTACATATATTTTCAAAACAGAATACATATGGCACCTAACAGTTTAAATATTATTACATTGAGATTTTTATTTACAATCCCGCAATGTAACACGTCAATATATTCACGACAATAGCTGTCTTGAATATTTATGAAAAATATGATCAGTAAATTTCTGTAATAATATATCTGTTATATACCATGATGTCTGTTATCAATATGTCATGGTTTCATACTATCTGGTCTGAAACAATGTTCATCTCTTTGATTTAATAATGTAGAAAATTGCATTTGTTTTGTAAAAGTCAACCCGCTCTGTGACGTTTCGTTTTAGGCACTGAACAGTGAACAAACGTCGAAAAAGTGATTTCATTTTTCTACCACCAGTGGTAACCCCTGCAGTGGTTGCTATGACAATCGCTTCAGTACACTGGGAGCCACCTTTTTCCACAAACCTGCCACAACGGAAGTAATTTTACTACTACTACTTCACAGGACAACTCCATTTCGAAACGCCGGTCCATCATACGTCAATACAGTCAATTTTATGTTGCCTATATTTGGGGGTTACACTCGCTGATAACAGCATTCACGTGGTTGCATTGCGATTGTCAGGGGCTATCGAATTGCGCTGTTTTGAAAGTGCCTCCCCTCGGCAATGCTACTCATTTGACCGCAGCGAACTGGTCTTTGCACTTGGAGATTTTACGAGTATTTGAGTTCTTTTTTAAAAGGTGAGAGATGAAATACGTGCAATGAATGAAAATAGTAGTAAAAATAAAAAAATGTTTAGGACTGTATTAGAAGCGTCATGATCAATAAGAAAATTGAGTTTTTAATACAAATTTCGATATAAAGAGCTCAAGCTTAAGTTAATTTAATGGACATGTATGTGGTGGATTCTCAAGTAGAAGCAAGGAACATATCTTATTTTCTATTTGTCCTTGAAGTAGTGTATTTTTGCAGCTCGATTTGCAGTAGCAAATTTACGAAATGTCTTATTCATATATTTCAGTAAATAATAGTTTTGATTTTGAAGTAAAGACATGAGTGCTGATTCAGGTACTTACAAAAACATGGAATAAATATCTTAAAATTTCTCTTGCACGTGTAGACATTGCAATGTCTGGAAAATGTTCTGGTTCTCTTTATAGTACGTGTAAGAAATAATTAGATCCACAAAAATGAACAATCATTATACAGAAAATGTTTGTAAGCTTCATTCATTTCAAGTTCCCTTATTTTAAGTTTTCTCATTAATTTGTGTACACTTCTCTGCGACCGAGACATTGATTTTTTATTGTTATTGTGCAGAATTGTATTTTCATACCTTTAAGTACTACGGTTTAATTTATTGCCAATGTATTTTAATATAAATTAACGGGTGAATTTGAATGTTAAGAAGTGGCGTACTATCTTGTCACCGATATTCCAAACGCGATCCCGAATTCATCCGTGAACATTTGTATTAGACTTTGGGCAGTTCCCCAAGTCGGGTCAAGTCAACACCCGAAGGTAGATCATGATTGGCATTCATACAAACGCGTAACGATTGTTCGAAGAGAAAGAGTGAAAATACGTGGAATGTAGGCTTTTTTAAGCATATTGGACGTAATCTATTCCCGTAGCGGTGCGAACCACAAAATGAAACTTTGCAGTTCACCCAAGTTCGAACCCCGGCGGAGGGGATTTTGGAAATTGGCTTATTAGCTGGCTTAAACTAGGTCACATTTGCGGGGAAACTTGGAAGATCTGGTGCTTATATCAATGTGTTAGTGGTGGCGTTCTAGAATCCACTAAGAGTGTATTGGAGACATACCAAGAAAACTTGCAACCATTCCATATTTTTATTATTTTCTAATGCAAATTGATCTAACTCAATAAGCTTTAGAGAAACGAAGGTCATTTTTGTATTCTTCAAGCTACAAGAGTTTTATTTTATACCAACAGAGAGCTGGAAAAATATCTAACTTCATACAAGTGAATGCTCTGGCAACTTTTAGATTAAAACTTCGATGGTTGTTGCAGTATTTGAAACTTAGGAAGCTGAAACAATTTGCCTGTAGATATTTATCAAAGATTAAAAGTGACTGTGAATGAACTTAAATGATTAATTATAAAGTTTTAAAACTAAAGTCTAAGAATTAATATCGTCAAAATATAATACCTATTATTATGAATATTATTATGAATATTATTATGAATATTATTATGAATAATATTATGAATAGTATTATGAATAGTATTATGAATAATATTATTATTAATATTATTAGTATTAATTGGTAGGAACAAATCTACATTTTCCGAGTCCACATACATACAATTACTATTGGTTTATTTGAAGACTAAAATAAAAAAGCAGTGTTAGTCCTTTTGATGCATATAAAAAAATCGTTATACAAGTTGTGTTGTTACTCATTTCGCTATTGAATAGTACAATCAAAAAAGAGATATGAATTCACGGCATATATGGTATCATTTTAGAGTGTGCTTTCTAATACGATTATCTAGAAGCTTTTAAGACGTACCTATGAACTTCAAAGGTCAACGAAGTCAGTCGATTAATAATTTAAAAATAGAATTATTTTTTTTCTCTCAACGGAAGCTACAAAGTCTTTGTTACTATAAAACATTAGTAAAACATCTGCTTTGTCTATGCTTCTTATGTGTTTAACATCATTAGCTTAGTACTTTAATATTTATCAAATTGTACCACAATGTGCCCAAAAATTTTGAAGCATGATTTGACAGGTGATTTATTCCCTGTCTGTTATAGTGTGATCCTAATACAATCTTAACTAGTATGTCGGATTATTACTGTTATCTGACATTTCACATAATAAAACAATCGCAAAATCTGAAAGTGAATCAGAAAAAAAATAACAAGTATAAATATCAAGTAGATTGCAATAAGGAATTAATTACATACTCTGTCTATACCTTCTCATAAACTCTGTGTGTAGGTTTTATAATGATCAACTTTCATGTGTGTAGGTTTTATAATGGTTTCAACTACCACGTATATTTAATTCTTTGTTGATATTTTTGTTACTTTAATCGTTTACTATTTGATTGGTCAAATTGTATTGTTTTTAGACGAAATTCATTCACTGATTTACAGCGTGTTTATTTATTTATATCATCTCATACACACTACGCAAAATTGTTGTATTCAACGCATCCCATTTCTAAATTTACCCATCATTTCAATTTTTAATGTATCACAAACGCACGATGTTTAAAATACGACATAATATATTCAGAGTTGCACATTGGTGGGCGTATTTCGAACACACTGTGGTTATAAGTTTTTACATCGTGTGAATACACACGTGTGTGCAGCCCCCGTTTATAGTATTACAGCGTGACAGAGGCGTAGGCTGCATGGCAACGATGAGAGCGTGGGGAGAAAAGACTGAGGGAGCGGCGAGGAAGGGCGTGGGCGGGATGTGAGTGCGGGCGCTTGGTGGGAGAAGAGACAGGCGGTGTTTGGCCTGTCGTCTCGGTGCGTGGTGGGATGTTTCGAGGCGCGTCATGGCGTAGAGGGGCACGACTGAGGATGCCTGGCGAGGCGGGGCCCTTATGTGCCGAGCTGCGGGGTGAGGGTGGGGGGGCGTGGCAAAGACT
>BOPP01000087.1:2898871-2928716 GCA_017312745.1 Gryllus bimaculatus | reverse complement strand
TTGGGCTAGAGATGGGGCCTGGGAGCGGAGCGTGGGCGGGGCGGGGATGGGATGACAAGGTCAGCCACCTGACGCACGCCACGGGCGGCGCGCCCAATGGGCACCCGGCTACATGGAGGCAAGCGGGATGATCGCCCACGAGCAGATAACGTTCAGATATGCGACGTGTCGCTTGAACCGTTTTATTTATTGGGGACATAAAAAAATAATTTCGCGTCATATAAATGATTTTAGGGCGCAGTTATTTCCGGATGAGATAAAACACATTTCGTAATTAAAAATGTGGAGTGTACTCACATTTTTGATTTGTTCATTAAAGATAGGTATCATAATAAATGGGGGGGAGTTTGGACACATTTCGCGCCAGCAAAGTTGCATGTAAACGTAATTACACGGAGAACAGCAAATACGGCTCGAAATTCAAACTTTTGAAACAACATAATGTGATAGAGAACATGTGATAATTCCGTAACATAGAAACTACACAAATTTGATTTCAGATAAAGAAAAATTATATTTTCACTGCGCAGAATCTAAAAATTACTGTTTAATGATAATTATACCAATTTTTATTACAAAACGTGTTTTCCAGTGAGTTTATAATTGCTCAATTGTTTGACTTTTCTGTTCCTCTTGTGCTCCCAAAAATAAATTAAAATAATATGTAATTGAATAAAATATTTCTGTAATTCGATGTTTCTATCATATTGATTTGTTTATGTCTGCTGTATTTGTCACCTTCATGTGATTTACAAAAAAATATTTCTTACTCCTGCAGTAAGTATAGAATTCTCTCGGAAATCTTTGCAAAACTTACTTTATTTAACATGTCTATTTTTATTTATTTATAGTCACATTAAAAACTCAGTTATTAGTAACTTCACTTACATTTTTAATTGGCAATTAGGTAACATGGTACATATATTACATTACAAAGGATTGACTGCTCTAAATTAGTTTTCTCAAATTAAATAAAAAAAACCAATTCCTTTTTAAATACAATAACTTCGTAACGATGACTGAGTATCATTGTAACAGCCTCCAATATGATGTTTAAAATTAGACAAATTATATTGAAATACTTAAGATATACTTTTGGACTATCTTTAAAATATTCGTGATGCAAAAAGAGAACATTTTATATGACGTAATAGCGCAAGAGCTAACCCAAATCAAAATAATAAATACGCGTCTTGTTTTTTCGTGTTCTCAATGCATATAAGGAAAATTATTATTATTATTATTATTATTATTATTATTATTATTATTGTATTTTATTAATGTGGTAATTTATCCTATGTGTTTTTGTTTAGATATTATTATGGCGCAAGATGTAATTGTCTGTAAAAACAAAATTTATATCATGTTTATGTTTTCTCCTTATTTACTTCATCCTACGTTATCGTCCTCTCCTTCTTTCTCTTGTCCACTGCCATGAGTTAATTTCTCCGCTTCTTTTCCTTTTATTTTTCACTGGTATATTACTTTTTGTATTTCGCCTTGAGTCGACAGCCAAATTAAGATTTTCTCTAGGTTTTTCAATCGCTTGATTCATATGTCGGCATGATCCCCATCTTGCATCCCAGTCATAAATGTAAGTTATATCCCAGTAGAGGCCGTGCATTATAAATATAAAATGTTGACTATGAGATAATTATGTTACCGTGTGTCAACCACCATTTGATGCAAAGTTCTTATGATCATATAATTCGAATGGAATTCATGAGAAATTGATAATCAAACACACATCAATGATGTATATTACAGAACTTACCTCATCTTACAGAAAGCCTTCCCTGAAAAATAAAATACAATCATATAATATCGTGATGCTTGAAAAAAATATCATACACAGGGACAAATTACACCAAAATGTTGAGGTTGAAGTTGATGTTACACAATCCTACAACAGTGATCACATCAGAAGCATGAAGGCTTGCATCCACCACTTTGCTCGGTACGACAAGGGCGCTTAAGAGAACACTACAGCAGGCAAACACTTCCCAGGTACTCGTTGAACAAATCATATGTCACAAAACAAGTGAACACAACCCACGCGTGAATAGTGATGTTTGACTTTTCACGAATGGTGTTATTGGAGAGGTGCGCATTCTGCTGACGCCTTTCACTAAATGAAATACCCCACACGAACGCAGCTGGAAATAGTTTGTTGGAAACTGCTGCTTCTACAGTAAGTTCTCTAGTAGGCACAAACTCGCAAACTTGTACAAAAGGAATTAATTGCAGCTGAATACTGGGCTACGCATAAAATATAACGAGACATCCCGGCAACGCCTGGTATGAGCTATCTCTTCAACTTCATTTTGCCGGCTAGGCCGTTAAGAGAGCTGGTAATGTGAGGATACACACAATTTAGTAACATTTATGGTTCACGGAGAATGTAGATCGCCAATGAGAGGCGCATTCTCTCTCTAATACAGGTTGTACGAGACGTTTGAAGATTTTGTCGCAATATATGATGGATCGTGGACCAGATTAGGTGGTTCAGGACGTCATTAGAAGTCACTGCAGCTTCTCTGACCAGAAGGTCCTCGGGTTCGTGTCCCGACCGTGCAAAGATTTTTGACACTACACAGGTCGATTTCAGCCGCTGTCTGGAGGAGACTTCTAGTGGCCGGCTGCTTTGATCGATAGCGGTCAGTTGGGGCGGTGCCCCGCTGATAAGAGATACCTTGTTGCGGAAAACCCCGCTAGCCGACCTGTAGGTTGGCGTCAGATGTCTCCATTCAGCGGTGCAAAACTCCGCATTCTCACGAAAATAAAAAATGCACTTCACGTACAGGACTAATGACCACAGCACTTGAACCTGCACTTTCTACAGTAAGAGGTTTTTGTGCCTTCTGCATGTTTCTAAACCGATGAGAAACTTAAAAATAAATAACAATTAGAGTTTATAGATTACTTAGATAACAATTCTGCTTTACTTTATTGTGTGTTTTTATAAGCAGTTTTTACTTTCACGTGTCGAACCTGCATTATTGATAGTTAAGCAGGTAATGGAAAAACGTCAGAGAGATATGTTATCAGGCTAACACAGTAACCTACCAACTCGTTTGAGTTGAACTGAAGTGAAAAAATCAGGTCTTATATGATAGGATTACGTTCTCGTTTCAGTTGTTTCTTTTTTTCCGTTTTTCAACGCAACATCCTCCCCCGCCTCCTTGAAAACACAGCAGCGATTGAAAACTTTGCCGGACGTTGAAGATCGGTGTAGTAAAATGAAAACGGTTATTTCATTCCGTGTTTACGAGTGTTTCGCTTGCTTTTACGGCCCTCATTTGTCATCTGAGACTTCCAATGCTGCAAACGCATTGACGTTCTTTTTACTTTGTGTCAGCAGTAAAAAATGCCGTCGTCCGAAAAACAAATGTTAGATTAGATTGCTGGTAATAAGTACTACTGAAGGCATTAAAACAAATTTGATATAGAACCGAATCAGGACAAACTCGGCAGATTACTTACAAACCAAAGTAGAGAAATTATATTTTGAAATATATTTATTAATAAAAGGGCTTCATAGAGTGTGTAGTTCTATAAGCCAGGGCGTATCCGATGACGATATCAAATACCTATTGGAAGTGATATTAATTAGCCGAGTTCTCGAATTCACTTTTGGCTTAAGAGTGAATGGAAAATTAAGCATTCCAAAAAGAATGTAATGCATTTTAAAAGTAAGTAATGATTGTTCATCCTGACAATCGAAATGAATTCAGATATGCATTACACGCGCTTTTAATTGGTTGATTTGTACGTTGTCAACTAATAGCTGAGGTGTTAGTAGCGCAGAAATTACAATTTTTCAATATTACGTTGCTCTTTTCAGTAATGCGAGAAAGTATGTGCTGTTGAGCACCAACAGTTTTTAATATAAATTAAATTGCAACACGGGAAGAGACACGAATATTCATGTTTGCATGTTTGCGAATATTGCATGTTTCTGAGGAATCAATTTTTATTTTCACATTTGATCAAATTCTACTTCTCCTTCTTCAATCCTCAATACTATTCAGACACATCTTTCCCGAGACAGCTACGAAGAATTCAAACTTTAATTCAAAAATATTTTCAATTTAAAAGGTAAAATTTCAGCTCACCACCATGAATGTAATTTTGCCTGCAAATTTGAATTAGCGCAGCGAAGAGTTCGTGAAGTTTCCGAGAGAGCGCAGCACTAAGAAGCCCGCTGGAGAAATAACTTGACGTCCCCGCGGACCCACGTCGTTATTGCGCGATGACGAGCTCCGTTGCATAAATAATCGTGCAAGTGTCCGGAATTTGGAAGCTCTTGGTTCCTCTCTCTACCTGGCTTGAACACGCAGCGCGGGCGTGGCTCAAGGAGAAGGCCCACCGGGTGCCGGGGGGGGGACGGGCCGGGGAGGACGAGAGGAGACGGAAACGGCTCTAGGATGAGAGCGCTCTCCTCTCAAGTTTCCGGGTCTCGTAAATTATGGCAACAAGGCAAACACGCCGAAATTCACGGAGCCCTCCGGGGGTTAAGTTGTTATTGTTTCTAAAGCGTGGGATAATACTCCAGCCTCCGGCCGGAGAATGGCCCCTGCCCGGCCGCCTCTGCCGCCGCCCTGGACGTCCCTCGGGACCCCCCCCCGGCGGAAGGTGTTCTTCGACGCTTTGACTGAAGTTTTCTAGATAATGCATTGGCTATATAACAATTCCTTCTCGCATGGTTAGAAGAAGCACACATCACAAATAATTCGTGATTACACTGTGAATGAAATGCTGATATCGAATTCACACATCGTTTGAAAGTAACTTCCGAATTGCATGTATTGTTGATGGAAATTTAAATGGCAAAGTGATGAAAATATAGGCTATGTGCAAGTGTTAAAATGATATTGGGGAACAATACGGCAGAAATAATTAAGCACAACGCTAGGTAAGATATTATAGTGTAAATGGAAAATCTCTGACTGCGATAGACGAGAATTATTTCTTGGATAAATATATAGACTCACCTGCGTCGTACTCGGTACTTGGCTGCGGACATGGAGGCTTGCATCAGTATTTTCGGCGTAACAGTGAAAGACAGAAAGACAGAGACAAACCGACAGAGAGAGAGACAGAGAGAGAGAGAGAGAGAGAGCACTAGAAAAATTTCCGCTCTGGAACATTTGAGACGCCTGCAGTGATAGACCGAGAAAACCTAAAAGCGCAAAGTATTTGTCCATTCGTAGGGTGTAATATAAAGATCAGAGAACTACCGACTAGACACTTGGAAGGGGAGGGCAGAAGCATAAAGCAAGGGGAAGTAGATGGGACACGACTACCGACCTGTGTGGATCGCAGACGGGAAGACAGTGTCTGGCCGTCTATTTGAGCGGATCGCCTAGTGAGAGATGGCTTTTATCCCGCACGCGATCGTTTGGTAAAGTGATCTAGTAACTCGTGAAAAGATTGTTTAGAAGATCGAACTTCGGACGCGATGGAAAGTCTCAGTGTATAAACGGACGCGATGATGTCGTAATGCTATGGGCTTTAGTTGTGATCCGGCACCCAGTAATGTTAATTTTGATTGCTAGGCGCATTATCTCTCACCGCCATTAAGTTATGACTGCTGTTCATTCGCAAAGTTCTGTGAATAATTTAGAACCTGCCGCACTCATTTGAGAACAGAGAGGGGGAAGTGTGCGTAAATTACAATAATTATTGGCGTGCCGTGAAGTGTGGAGTGTCGTCACCGCGTGTGCCGAGGTCGCGCCGCACACGACAGCCCCTCCAGTGGAAGACGGAACAACGCCGACGCTCAAAGAACGGCGAAGTCTTTCGACGCAAAACCACGCAAAGGTTTGAAAGCCCTTCAAGCTAATTGCATAAATAAGGTCGTGGTGCTAGAGAATGGCACAGACGTCTAGGTATTCGAACTTGCCACATACTCTTGCCAACTGCCATCTATCGCCGCACAAAATAAATTGCTTTTAATTTTTTTTTCGGTATTCCTGATAGCAGAACCGAAATCCTATTTTAAGAACATTAAAGAACAGTTACAATTTGTACTAAATGGCAATTCTTTTCGAAAATTTCGAGCCGTTTTTAAGAAAATAGCGGTTAAGCCCTACTGTAAATTTAAAATTGAAAGCTCTTTTCACAAAAACTTTTGGGGTTTCGAAAAACTTCATTGGAAGTCATTTGAAGCCTTTATCTCACATATACGATTGTGTCTACAAATCGCTGGAAATGTGCATACTAACGGTTTAAGAGATCCTTCATATAAATTACATTTGTGGGATTTTCGAAATAAAATTCCCCGAAGTGAACTTAACGTCATATTTTAGAATGCAATTAGCACTATCCGTTCGGAAAATTTGAAGAAAAAAATTGGAGCCGTTTTTAAAAATATAGCGTGTGAGCGTTTCTGAAAATGCGGAAGTCATCTTTCGACAAAAGTAGTATCGAAGAAATTATTTGCTATTGTGCCCAAGTAAATGAACGCGTTTGTTCCAAGGACGGACTCGTGAAGTTTTTCATTTAGTTAGCCCGAAGTGTCGAATAAAAAATCGCCACTTCAGTGGAAAAATGGAGTATAAAAACCACAACAAGTTGTAAAAAAAGACTCAAATACGAAGATGTACACATATTTGAAATATTTTTCGCTCATTACATTACACCAAAATATAGCATAGTGTTTCATTTAAAAAATCAAAGTTGTCTTTTATATCTTCGTAGTAAAAAATAGTGCAAAGACGAATGTTGTAATATAGTAGCCTCTGTTTATGCAATCGACTGTTCTAACAGAATCTTCGTATCTTGCACTGTTAAGGCAATACAAGTGGTGTTAACACATAGTTGTTCCTCCCTGTACACGGAAATTTAAAAAAAGGACTCTTGGTAACTCCTGAAAGAATGGGGAATAATTTAAAGAAAGATTTATGTAAGACTTGGCGTGGACTCGTTTTGGTCTTTTAACTTCCTTTATCCTAATGTGATTATGTAATTGCAAATTTATTTAAATATTTATTCAGGTAACAAGATAGTTACGTTTCATGTTTTTTTTGTAAATCTAAATGAATCAAAAGGAATTGGTAAAGAAAGGTATCCCGCAGAATATGAGCTAGCTGCTGAACTAACATCACAAATAGTTGCCCCAAGTGTAGGGTCTGATTAAGATCAAAATTAAATAACCAACACGACGTCATATATATATAAAGGGGAGAAAGTGTCTGCTAATTTATTGTTCTATTAAAATTACATTTTCCAACATTTTGTTAATACGAATATGATGATCTTAATGATCATTTTAATTCTTGAAAACACCGCAATCCTGCAATTTTAATCTGTTATTACAGTTTTCAGTGTCGACTCATTTGCAACTATACTCGATACTTACTATGAACAGAACGTATCTAGAAACGTTAACACAACTAGTGAAAGTACTTGTACTATTGTAAGGTTAATTTCTATTATATATTTTAGTGACATTATTTTTACGGTGGAACAGTCAGTTTTCTTTGTCTATCATCCATCAATATATACTTGGTTATTACGCCCTTTTATAAAACGTCTCTCCAAGAAATGATTCTAAGAACGTAACACAAGTATTATACTAGTTCTCGGGCTTTTAACTGCACAAAAGGTACAGAGTCGAAACACTCTTCAAGAAAAACTCCCTTACATTCCTTTATATCCAAACGAATTGCTTCTCTTACGAGGATCTGCAAAAGTTCTCATATTCAGAAAAATACTGTCTCGCGTCAAGCGAAGATATCTTGCATGATATTGAAAAGTAGAACAAAAACATGAAATGAAATACTCGTGAGATAAACAGACGATTTTTTAGTGAATGTCAACGGAAAGGAAAATATTCTCCAGAGATAACTAGAAGTTCCGTCGCGTAAGCCGAACATCGATCAGTTTTGGAATAGCTGGTGGAAGACTGCGGCAGCGAGCGCTGCTTCTTTGCTTCCGGAAACGAACCTCGGGGCCACTCTGCTTCCGCCTTCGTCAACCAGAACAATCGATCTCGCGCAGCGAGGGCTGCTCCACTATCGATTCGAGGAGATACAGAAGGCCTTGACCTGAATATGAAAGAGGAGGCGCGATGTTGGCAACCTGGTCGCCGCCACACCACTTCCCTCGCTGACTTCAACGTCGCAGCTGTAGCCATCGCCTCCTGCTGCCGTCTCTCGATGCCATCGACCCTCAGAGGTCACGTCTAGTGTCGTATGTCGTCGACATTTGTGAGGATGCCACTCACGCCTCTGATACTCCTTTCATCATTGCAACGTGATTTGTGTCGTGGAGTTACCTTGTATTCGTTCTCAAAACCGTTTTTTTCCTGTGTTGCTTTTGACACCGCTAAAGAATCCGTGTTAATTGTCAACACTGTGGTTTATATCAAGACTGCAGGTTTTAGTCGGTGTCTATGATATTTAACACTTCCGTCACCACCGTATCATAACTAGTGCGAATGTAACTGTCATCACTTTTTCCAACCCATCACTATCTCCAGCAGCATTGCCTCCAACGTCGCCTCATTCTCAACCATTTTCATTTTACTCCGACTTTCACCTTCACTTCCAACTCTACCTCTACTTTCGTCACATTCGCCTGCATCAGAACTCCTACTTTAACCTCGATTTCCACTCGAGCCTCTACCTTCACTTACACGTCATTCATCTCTAACCTTATCTGTGTGTACACTATCACAACCGCCTTCCCGATCCGATTCTACAAAATTGTAATCCTAATGTCGTCTCACCTCCTCCTGGACTTCCAGTTCAGACACACATTTACCTTTAGCACTACATATATCCCTAACTCAACCCCTACCAACGCTTTCACTTATCCAATCTCCACTTCCACCTTGACTAGCACCTCATCTTACAAATCCATTTTTATTTACACGTACACTTCGACTTTCACTTTGACTTAGAATTACACCTTCGTCCACTTACGCCTCGTATTCTTGCACAGACATATCCGCCTGTACCTCTCCCTCCACTTACAACTCAGCCTCCTCCTCCTTAATCCTCCATTCCTACCTTTACCGCCGCTGCCACCTTCATAATATGCGTCCCCTCATGCACTTGCATGCCCCCTGCGCCCGCCCTCTCTGTCTCCCTCTGCCCCGCTCGAGCGCTGCGCGGAGGGGGCGAGTGGGGCGAGGGGAAGCCTCCTCGATGAGGCGGCGCCGGGGCTTAGGGCGCCGTGAGAGGCGTCGCGGCTTCGCTTCGCTCTCGGGCGGCGGCGCGGGCGGCGCCTGGGGGATTTTCGCCACACTTGTCGCGAGGCGGCCGGATCTCGCGGAATTTTTGAGATATTGTCGGCTGGGATCGGCGCCGCCACTGAATTCCAGAGTTTATGGGGAAGAGGGATTGCGTTGTTTGAGGCAATTTAAAAAAGTTGTCCTCGGTTCTTTCTTAACTCTCGGAGTCCAATACAGAATACTTTTTAGTGTTAAGCGCGTTCCGACAATATTTTTAAATTTCGGTATTCTCCAAGTTATTTTTACTAAGCATTTTGCATTAGACGTAAGCTTTTAATAATATAACTACCTCTCAATAATACTTTTGAAACAGATTGACGGTTTTAAACACAATGAAGAAGTATTGGAATTCTTCTAAATAGAAATTGTCAATTTCATTTTGTCTAATTTTTGTTATTAAGAATATGAGACGCAAACTGTTGACAATCTCAGTCACAGAGTAACAAGTTAGAAGACCATACGACAAACCCAGATCATACTGGGCTCAAAACTACGAAAGAATACTAGACAAAACCAATTTAAATTCCTTTATCGCAATTTTCTACACCACTTCGTTGCTTTAAATTTAAAAAAATTAAACTAAAATAGATTAAATAGATTTTTCTACAATAAATTAAAACAATATTTTACTGGCAATTGTTAAAGTTCATGTGTTAATATCTTATAACTTCAAAAAGTGTTTTAAGGTAATAATGAACATGTGTGATAACTATCGTTTCTTTCATCCTTTAATGTCCTTTTTTCCATTATGAGGACGTCTACCAAGGAAAACGTCTGTTTCTCATCCGTTTTATGTTTTTATTTATAGGTTTTCAGTTTTTTATCCACTGCTAATTTCTACAATGACGTAATAAACTATCCGCATCCCTAAAATACGTCATTTCATTGGATACCTTGATGTCCCAACTCCCTCTTGCAGCAATCGCGCCTGTGCTGAACACGTGGTGTTGCATGTGGGAGGGCGGCGGCCAGCTGCCCGCGAGCGGCCATCGCATTCAACCGCGGAGGGGGGCATCGAGCGCATGGATTCGCATAGCGCGGAAATGGGTCAGAGCGGCCCCGCATAGTGTGAATGGATGGCACTCCTGGCGCCCCCTTACACCCCGGCCATCCAGACAGCCTCCGCGTCCGCGGGCGGCGCGGCCCACCTAACGATTCTCTTATCGAGGCCGGACGCCGGGCTATGCGGGGGGGGAGGGTGGGCGGACGGAAACGGTTAAGGCTGAGCGGGCGAGGCGGGCGAGAAGAGGTGGGGTGAGGAGAGTCGGAGAGAGGCGAGGAGAGGCGAAGAGAGGTGAGAAGAGGCGAGATGGAGAAAGCACAGTGTTGGAGCAAGTACGCGTGGGAATGTGGTGGGAGAAGGCGAGGGACAATAGAAGTGAAAGCGTTGGGAAACGGGCGTAAACGTTGGACGGCGAAGGCGACGGGAGTGGTGGATATCACCACATCGGATGAGGAGGACTGCATTAGAAGGGGCGAAGGAGAACGGTGAGGGCGCGGGCAGCGAAGGCGGTGGTTGGCGCCAAAGGTGGTGGATACGGGCGGCGAGAGCGTCGGGGACGGTGGAAGTGACACGGTTGGCCAAGTGCTACTTCCAGTGAGGGATAGATTGTGACGACGGACTTGGAAACAGATATGAAGACTGAGAAGGTCAACCAAGGTCTAGATCTACAAGTTGTAGAGAATCGTCCAAGGCGAGAACTGCGTTTCGGAGGAGTGGGCACATGTAACAAAAATACTTGTTCAAGATGAAAGGAAAAGGAAGTGAAGTGGAGTGGAGTGGAGAAGGCTGTGGAATATAAAAAATCCTTTTTCTTTTGTCGGAAAGTATGTTGGATCAAATGACAGGGACGGGATATTTTAGAGAGGTGGAAATAGGTAGGATGAAAGAAGAGTTGATGCCTGAAGGGAAGAGAGGATGAGGGTTACCAGAAAATGAGAATTGGACATCACATGTAAAACGATATGTGACCATGATGGGATGACGTCAGGAATGTCGGGGCTGGGTGTCACCCGTGGGGGTTATGTAGAAAGAAGCGGAGAGATCTGGACCCGCAAAGGAGACAGTGAAAATTTGTTATAGGTTATGGACTAAGACGAAGTTTGCATGGAAGAGGAAACCTCTGACGTTATTATAGTATTTGCTGAATGCATAGTGAAAATCGGAGATGTTCAAGAGGAAGCGTGGATGTGCAGAAAGATTAGAGAAGAGAAGAAGATGCAGAAAAGATAGAGAGAAGTAAAAGCTATCGAAATGATCTGGGTAGTTATTTAGTGGCAGCACGCAGTGAAAGGTTGCAGTAGTTAAGTCTGAATTTGAGCAATGAGTGCTCGCAAGACGCAATAAAGGAACTAAACAAACGAAGAGATCCGTAGGAAGAAAGTTGCAGGCCCTTTCGGATATGTTGACGCATGTGCTACCGAAGGGAAGGATGAGAAACTCAGTTGTATGTATGTGACTCAGATATTGATTCGAATAAAACAAACTGTGAAATACGAAATTTATCTTGTTGTGGTAGAAACTACTCGGGCCTTAGGGTGGCAGGGTCGTCGAACTAATATTGCACTGAGGAAAAGATACGGAGGGTTCTCTTGAGAAAACGTGAAGAGTACAAGCGATTCGGAACATCGTCGAAGAGGAGATGTGTCAGGCAAGAGGAGCATTTCGCAATGGGGGTGGGGGCGGACGGGCCCCGCGCCGGCTGCCCCACTCGGCACAAGACGGATGTCGCCAGATGGGGCGGCGGTGTTGGAGGGGGGAGGGGCCCATCTGGGAGCCGCTCTCAAGTGGCAGCTCGGTGCAGGATGTAGCCGTTTGGGAGGGAAGGAAGCAGAGCACACATAGGGAAGCGTGTGGGAACCCCTGAATGTGCATGACGGAATGAAGAACGAAGGCAGAAAAATTGCCCAAGCGAAAGGAATTGGTTCTGGGTAAATCTTGTCACTTTGAAAGAAATTACAGATAAGAAAACGGTGTAGTAATGATTTTAGATAGTTGTAGTGGAAATGAACTGAACATTTGTTATTTTTTTATTTACAATAGTTATAGGAGCTCTTTGAAAAGCTAGAAAATGTGTATTATTAAACTGTTGAAATGATATAATAGCTTGAAGCAAAAATGAAAATTTTATTTTCATATCACAAGTAAAATTGTCTTATGAGTAAATGTTTTTAACAACAGAGATGAAATGAACCCCTTTATCTACGGCTTCTTAGATTAGTAACGTAATGAGTGAGTGTCCGGATGTTATTGCAGTGTTTTTATGTACACTTTCGTATTCAATCTCTGATGAAATTCCAATATTAAAAATGTCATAAATTTCAAAAAACTTAAGTCCATGTCAAAAAACCATTTCACTAAAAGTACAATTTTTGAAGGTGAACTGCTTAAAACGTAATTAAAGCATGACATACCTATTCTGTACTTCAAAGCAAACTGTTTAATAAATACAAATAAATCGTTACTTTAAAACTCATGAATCACCTGATCCGTAAACCAAAAATGCCACATAAACGTCACATTCTGTACAGCTCGCAATCCTGTATCCGCACGACCCCAACCCGCACAGCCGCGCTTGCTCGCCCACAGATCGAATCACAACATCCGAAATGTGCCGATAAGCGACAAAGAATCAGGTGTTCCCTCTGCAACTAATCCCAATACAATCGGCGCATTTGGTGCACTTGACGGCGCGCGGGTGAACGCCATAACCGCGTCCGCGCGGCGCGTATCCATTTTCAAAACAGCCCCCGAGTCTTGTCGCGCGGTTCGCGCGCAACATCCCATTACTCGCCGCGCGACCTCTCTGATTTCCAGGCGGGAATTTCCATTTCGACGGCTGGGGGGCGTTGGGCGGGGGCGGCGGCTGCTAATAACTTGCCCGTTGCGCCCGCCGCCACCCGCGCGCCGCTTCACTGGGCGTTGGCCCTAAATTCGGGTCGAAGCCGCACAAGAGGTAGCGGCGGGCAAGCGCAGGCGGCGGTTGTTCCAGCGCGGCGGGCGGCGGGCTGGCGGCGCCGCGCTCGTAATTTTAGCCGGAAGCGGTCGACACAAAATCTTTGACAGTGAATGGCGCTGCGCGTTGCGCGCCAGAGAATAACGGCCAATGCTCGCCGCCGCCCCCCCCCCGGCGCAGATGCTCGTGGGTGCGGGTCGGGAGTGGAGTGGTGTGTGGGGGTGCGTGGGTGTTTGGCGCGGGGGCAGAGAGGGGAGTCGGGGAGTGTGGGACAATGCGGTCGTCACGGAACGAGAGTGAGGTACAGATTGGTTTTTAGGTGCGGGGTTGGGAAGGGGTGAGAATCAAAGTGTGAGTGGGTCCAAAGATGTTACGACAGATAACGAGTTGTACCCGCAATAAGTGGTTGGCGCACAATAAATGCGCGGAGGGAGATAGTGAGTGGATCATTGGCGTTCCCGGCAGTAGAAAATATTTAGTTATGCGGGTACGTCAATTTATTTGAAATTTCAAATGAAAAACTCGGATGAACGGTAGGTTTTGTCGGTGTCCTCTTGTATTCCTTGCTTCTCACTTCAATATATTTACAATTCCCAATCACTCAATAACCAGATACTGGATTCAAAATAATAAAGATCACGTGGAGACGGTGTGGAGGAAGAAGATTAAAAATTGTGCTACAACAATATAAATGTATAATAAACTCTAAAATAAATGCACATAACAGTAGCAGATATTTTTAAAGTAGATTTTATAGCGGGAAAATGATTTTTATTATTTTAATTGCAGACAAAAAATCTGAATACACCAGAACAAATTATGTTTTGACAGGTAATTTTGAAATATTTTCCAAGGTTCTACGAGTAAAACACAGTAAATTTTTTTTGTTATTTTTCAAATATAGTTTTTTGCGTTTGAATTTGATGCTGAGAAAGTATCAAAAAAATCCTCTTCGGAGAGTATGAATTGTTATCTAATTTTTCATGTTTTTAATCAAAAAATATAGCATTTACTTGAAGAAAGATATTTAAATTAAAATAATAAATTTTTGGCTGTAAAGAGGAGAAAGTGGTGGAACTTTCAAAAATATTATATTTCTGTGAGTGTTGTAGTGTAGCTACTCATGTCATTTGGTTTAGGGGTACTTTTTACCATCTTATGCGGGGGTACACTTTCCCCTATATTCTCAGTACAATTTAAAAAGTTTAAGCACAGTACAGTTGTATATAAGTTCATACTGGATTAAAATAACATATTACACTAAAAGAATAATATTTGAAGTTTTGTATAGCGCAAATAACTCAATATCACAAAAAACGTGGGAGAGTCTCTTGTTCTACTATAGGACTTGCCAAGTCAATGCTCTGTGACGTCACAAAAACTGCTCTCCCGCTCTGCCCGAAACGGCCGAGCAAAGGCAGTGCCCGACGCGGCGCCGGGCGAACGTTGCTCCAATGATGGTACGGAAGTGGGGGAAAGGTTTACACGACAATTACGTTTTTAAATGGGATTTATTATTTAAATGTGCATGATGCAAGAAAAATTTTAAGAAATAGAACGATTATTTTATTACACAATGCAATATTTGACTCTACCGTATCCAGTAATTCCACTTCCATTCTTCTAACACATAACATTATTGGAGAAGACTGTTTTCTAATACAATACAATATTTTAAATGAAGCTATGTAACCATTTTAGTTCGCCTTGAACCAATAAAACAGGCACACATGTCAGACTCATAGACTTGACACATGTTACTCTATGAATGTTAACGCGATGTATCCGAAGCTAGAATTGCACCTCCAGTTTTTAATCGCAAAAAACAGCAACATTTACAGTTTTACGGTGATTTTTTGCGATTTAAAAAATACTGGAGAGTGGCGGTGCAATTCTGGCTTCGGATTCGGATCCAGCGCGTCCACATACACAGAGAAACATGTGTCAAGCCATTGGGTCTGACAACATCTTTTATTTTGCGTGCCTGTGTAATTAATGTTAACTAATAGATACACCCGGAAGGGGTCGCATGCGCGAATTTGGATCCCAGGCTTGATTACTTCATGTACAGTTTGGTTTGAGAATGTTGTAAATGCTCGTGATTTTCACTACCTTTTCCATAACCTTCTATCTGAAACATCCTTTTCTTATCTCATGATTGCAGGCTATCTGTAAATTCCCAGAAATTATTTTCATCTCGCTAGTTCCTCTGCGTTATAATTCTGTGTTACGCCTCTGACGATAGTACTTAACATATTGCAGTTCTTTCAAACACACTAAACACTCAACCATGGTTATAGTATGTACAAATGAATCACTTCTTCCCAAATCGAAAGAAAATGAACGGACGCAAATGGGCTCTGTTGCCAGAAACACCGGCAAAGGCTCACTGCTACTGCCAAGGTTTTTGTCACCGGCAACAACTGTCTACCTCTCTCTCCCTCCCCCTTTGCTCGCGCTGCTTCTGTTCTCGTGTGCTCGAGGAGGGGAATGGAGCTCCGGCGTTATTTCTCCGTCAGTTGGTAAACACTGTTCTACTGAGACCTTCAGTTCATGAGAATAATATTATTTAATTACAGGAAAACAAGCATCAAAAGAGCATCGAATAAAATATTGTACACCACACTGCAAAAGTCTCTTTTCATTATTCGGGAGGATTTCCCGTCCCGGCCTGCCGGCCTCGGCGGTGAACTCGCCAGTCTCGTCAAGACTCTCGTCGACTTTCTTATGACATTGCTATTAACGCTAACATAACTTCAAAAAATGCATCGCTCTTTCTTAATGAAAATGAGCTACTGACAAAAAACTAATATATGTGATATTACATTTGAATGTCATGGTAAAATTAATTTTTGATTCGAGTTCGAGACCACGTAAAACACTCTCTTAACTAATGTAAATTTGACTACAAAGAGCCTTGAAAACGGTTGTTTGAAGGTCACAAACAGATGTTGAACAAAATCACTTTCTGTGTTGGCGAGTAACAAAAATTCATGGTCCTCATTCGCCCTGTAGTTACCATTTCCGATATCTTCGATCCAAATTGTAATTGTACAAGTTCTAAAGCCTCTAGGGCACTTAAAGCCACTTTCTATTCCATACCAGAGCCAAATTTAAAGATAAAACCGGGAGATTGTCTTCTTTTCCACTCCCCGCCTAGCTGTTGGCTAAAATCAATAATCTTGTGCGGACGATTCTTGAAATGCAGGCCGAAGCTGGAAGATTTCCGATCCCAAGGACTTGAAAGAACCTATTCGGAAGTAAAGGGCAATCGGCGAACTGCGTGTAATGTGCTACACGAGACGGAACGCAATCGCTGTGACAGGGAATGGAAGTGGAATGTAAACGAACGAAATTGCAATTTTCATTTTGTCCGACAGCATTAACGGTAACACGCTTCGTGCCATAGCACGGAAACAAAACCGGATTGGAAATGGCTGAACGAGTTTCTATTAACCAACAGCTCATATTGTTGCCTGGAACTTTTTTCTCCAGAAATTAATGAAGAAACAAATACTATCTCGAAAAACTGCTCTTAAAATCCCCTTGAGTTGTGTTCTAATTAAAAATTACGCGTATCCTTTCCTTTTAATGCAATTACCTACGGAATTGGTTTGGTATTTGTATTCAGTCGCTTAGACATTTGATAAACGTGCTCTTGTTGACTTTACATTCATAAATTTAAGCAATTGACCCATTGCTGTACCTTGTGGTTGATTATTCATGTACATATATTTTAAAACTGTAGGGTTGTGGCTACCACCTGGCAATCAGCCAATTGTAGCCAAATAAATATTATTATTATACTATTATTATTAATCTTACTCGTAACTATAATTTATTATCTTCTCTGGTTTTTTTTCAGTAAAACCATCCTTATGTTTGTACTATTTGAGATATTTCGTCGCTTGTTTGTTGTTAATGTAGTATATTGCTACATTACGTACGTTTGTCATTTTTTTCAGATTTTTTTAACATTGCCATTTCTATCCTAATATCACTTTCTCTTCAAGTTCAAAATTTATGAGTGTTGCACATTTCTCGTATTCTTCCTGTTATAATTAGACAGCACAGCTATGCATGAAAATTGTTGACAGAAAACTGAATGTTCGTATTAGATCGCTTCTCTTCATTCCTTATTTAACATAAACTGAAGCAACAACTGAGATTAATATATTGCGATTGGTTTTAAAAATATTAATTTTATTAATCCGCGGCGCCGTGTGGTGTTTTATTTTTCGGGAGCGTGATGCATGCGCATAGAAATGTTAGCAAATCTCATTAACAGAGGTTTTCATCTGCAGAATAAATCTGAAAAAGGAAAGGGTTGCTTTTCAGATTGCATTAAAGAGGGCGCGCGGGGCTGGCCGGCGGGCGCGGAGACACGGGCACCGGCGCTCTCGCCGTAACAAAGAGGAAAACGAAGCTCAGGGGCTTGAAGCCGTGCGGCGCTATTTAGAGTCTATTAACTCCCAAACCCGTTTGATGTCTCCACGTGTATGTGCAATGCAGACTAACGGTGAATAATGAAATTAAGGCGCAGCAGGGTCGCTCAAATGTGGGTCCTTAACAGCGACGCAGGGGGCCCAATTTTTAACCAATTGCAGTGAAATACATAAAGTGTTCAAAGAAACTTTCTTAAAGCAGATATTTTATGCTTCATTCTTATCTAAATTAAAATTATTTTGGATAAAAATTTACGGATCCATGGCCACTTGGAAAGTGTCTATTTCTACGCTTTTAACGTAATATGGACCTTATTCGGACTAATATGGTTCACAGTTTGAGTGAAATAACTAGTTTAATGTACATAAAATTATTGCGAGGTAAATTGGGCATCACCTCAGCCAAAAATTAGTTGATAAAAATATTATTTTGTCACCAGAAATTTCAATCGAAAAGTGAGATTTTCTGCCCTAAATGTAGCAACTGAATTTATCCACTTTTCTATGTCAGTGCCCTGTAATAAGAGTTTTTCTGCCGAAAATTCACCGTTTCTTTGCGCAGAATTCCATAGCTTTTTCTCAGCGGTGTAAGGGGTAACGAGAAAGTAAGAATGATGACTGAAATGTGTTGGTTGGAAGAGAATTGATAGAAATTGATAGAAGTGGTTACACACAAATACAACGCGATGGAATTTAATAAATTAAAGCAAAACTTGATAGGGAAGACATTCCATTCAGCAGTTGACGTTTGGAAGTCGTAGCTTCTGGAACTTTGGTAGCGTTAAACCATGTCGTTTACCCCATAACATGACCATCAGAAATAATAATTGAACATCATAAATTTGCTTGTTAACAGTCTCATTGGTATACAATTATGTTAAAGATGGTAAGGGATAGATTTTGACAAATGGATAACGCAAGTACATATTCATATCCTCTAGAACAAAATGTATTCAGGACTCTTGATTATCATGCCACAGCGCCTAAACATAAAGATTGAAAGACTAGCCAACCTTGTGTGTGACTTGATAAGTTATTTAAGGAATTTTGTTATGTAGAAATAAGAGATTAATGGTCAGGTGACGAAATGTAAATCATGAGCCTCACCTTTTCTAATTCGTTTCACTAGGTTCTTCTGTCTTCATTCCTGCCGTTAAAATGATACATTTCATGTATAGAGTATGGAATTGCTTAGTATCAAATATTTCTAAATGCAAATAAGATAGGTTCATTTTATTGTTGGTTCATTAATACTTTGTATGTGTTTGAAATCTGTCATATCTCTTGATGGTCCTATTCTGCCTTTCATGACTTGTTTCATTAACACATATAAGAGCTTTAGAGAACATCTTTTTGATTGCCTCTTGGATATTCTATGAAGAGTTTTCATAATACCGTACTGTTGAAACCGTGGCACAAATTACACTACCGGTTCTACGTTTCCTCACAAATAACGTACTTTATTCGATATTGTAATTGTTCGAAATAATGCGATACTCTGAAAACGCATTCCATAACAACAGTTTAGTGTCAACCTAAATTTCTACATAAACTTACTGAGAATATGAAAATTTTCCACAAAGTTCTCATACAGTTTCGACAGAATTGAATGAAATATATCATAATTTTCTTCTCTTCGGAAAAGATTTATTTTTTCGATTAATTAAATGGCAAATACAAATCATAATTATCCCTAAAAAAGTGTTTTAAGAGGGATGAATTGAAAAAGGTTTAAGAATCATAAGTTACTCCCTTATTTAAATCATAAATACTCTAATAGTTTCGGTAAAAACAATATTTCAATAAGTATCCTGCATTGGATTTCCATAAATGTATTAATTGTATTCTAAACCTTTGTTTGGTATGATGTTTAAGTATAAGGAATATTTCTTATCATCTGGTGGATACTGGATCTCAGTGAAACTCAGCTCATTCACAACTCATCTTGGAAATAATTAACCATGAAGTGTTTATCATAGTTTATGGAAATATCAGTGTCACGTTTTTTATTTCTCGCAAACAGTGATTTTTTTATAGAAAACCCCTTTTTATGTCTCATAAAGTGAAAGTGGCGAATTCCTGTCTTAAATGTGGTAAGTTACTTCGTTTTGGGGTCCTTGATGGCGGAAAATTGATTGACGACTAGACGTCTGTCCGTCTGCGGTCAACACTAGCGTCTATACTCATCATATGCTTTTTCTACAAAATTAATATATCCCAATCTATCCGGCCGGTTTCGAGGTCTTGCGAATTTAAAAAGTATATTTTGATTTTGGGGGCAGTTAACAATTGCCCTCTAAAATTTTTTGAAAATTTTCTCAAAAATAGGTTCAAAGTTTTTTTTAAATTTTTTATTTCGTATAGAACAATGTACGCTTTAAAACAATGCAATTCTTAATTTGGTTGAAGTCTGTAAATGTTAGAAAAATGCAAAATTTCAAAAATGTTTTCGTCACTTTTTCTACTACTACAATATTGAAGATAGAGATGTTTTCAATATTTAGAGCATTTTTTGTTGAAATAAGGGCAATTTAAAAAAATCTCAAAAACATTTCGTTTTTCGTGAGTATAATAAATTGCGCATAATGAAATGGCATAAGTACAATATTCAATGAACTCTCTGTATTATAAAAAATGCGGAAATACTGTATTGATAGGAACATTATATTCGATGAAATCTGTGTTTTAGAATTATATCTTTAACCCATTTGAGAGCATCGTAATTTCGTGCGCAAAGCCTTCGCCTGCTGTCTGCTCGTAAGTGCGCGCGCATTCACCGTTAGAGCGTGCTTTGCGTGGTTTACTCCAGACGAGAAAAGCACGTTGGAAATGACGTTTAAGACCGATTGCCCTGCTCAACAGCATTTTTGTAGCAAAGAATGTGAGTGGTGTTTTAGGTCAAACTTGGACACAAAACCAAAACAACAGCAACAACAGCATTAATAATAATAATAACAATAATAATAATAACAACAATAATAATAATAACAATAATAATAATAATAATAGTGGGAACATAATTCTTTTTTAATAAAAATTCCTAGTCACAGGAATTGCACGTAATACATATTTTTGAAATCAAATGATAAAAAGCGTTTATTTAAAACAATTCATTAAATTAATACAAATCAAGATAAAGTTATAATTACGATGTAAATTTTATAAAAGCAACATCATCAATGTAACAAAAACGTACCACTCAACGCTGCAAAGAACAAATTACTGAAAGCAACTGTTGCAATCTCAGACATTCATATCGAATAAAATTTCGTCGGCCGTTTTATGAATTCCGTCATTATAAAGCTCTGGAAACATCTGCTGCAATTTATTTCTCAGTTAAACATCAGCGACCTCTCCCTCGCAAGACTATGCGCATCAAAACAAGTCCCTTGATGAAATTTAAATCACTTTTGGTACGCCGGAGCATGAGGGGAACTGCGTCCATGTAAATGAACACCATTAAACAGACAAAGCCATTAATGATAAAATGTCAAATTTTATCATCGCAGGCATCCATCTGGGGCGATGAAGGTTTATAGAATGAAAACAACGAACATCTACAACGCGCATTACGCATGGTTGTGATGGAAGACAATGCGGGAAAATTTATAGTTTTCTGTCAATCTGAGCGCTGCATTTTTTTGACACGATAGGTCGAAAACATGGACCGAATATTACGTTTCAGCGTCATGTGAGAAAAAAATCAATTGCGACCTCGCGATGTTCTGATTTATATCAGAAAGTTAACCCCATATATCATTGCTATGTCTAATCAGAGTAGGATGTTTATGGAAATTTTCTGCTGTTAGAAGAATTTTATACGTTTTGCAAGTCTAAGCATTTAAAATTTAAAGCTTAAAAATCCAACTTGGATACTGCTTTACATATAGAAAATTTACATATAACATTGTTTTCAAAAGAATACGTATAAAAAATATTAAACAAAATACAAATAAATCTAATCAATAATTGCAACACGTATAATTTTGCTTTCTTTTCTAAAATATCCATTCTTGAAGTTCAAATGTAAGAAATAATCGCTGGTGAACTCTAATGCTGTTGTCGTCAATTTTTATGTATTTCAAAATCCGGAAACCAACATTTTGTCGTGAACCAAAACAATCAATTGAATTAGTTCAGAAATTTATGATTACGCGTTAATAAAACATTCTTTAGGAAAAATAATGTTGTAAACAACAATGCGTTTCGTTTTAACTTGCATTCGTAGCTCCGGGCCAGGCAAATTATATTATCCCCATTCGCTGTAATTCTCCCAATGTCAAACTTTGTACACGGGATTCCGGGAGTCACTCAGTTACCTGGAGTTTCGAGTAACACGCTAAACCCTCCTCACTCACACACAAACGCACAATTGCAGGAAATATCATTGTCTTGCTGCACCATTGTCCGATTTGTGAAGGTAGGGGGAATATTACGTTCAACTGCCTCGTCTGGCATTATCCTTGGGATAATTAGCGCAGCCTGACCTGCGCGAGAGGCCGCGCGGCGAAGCAATCAGAGTCGGCGCCCGGCGCGTTCTCAGAACACCGCAGCCCGCGACGCGGCCGCCCCAAACGGCGCAAGCGATCTGAATCGGAACGCAGGGCGAGGGCGAGCGGCGGCGGGCGATTTCGACAGGAGCGCCGGGCGGGTGCTAGTGCTCAGAACTCGCAAGGTCGGAATGCCTGTGTGTGGAGAGTGGATCAGACGAGTATGGCACTGCCTTGTGAAAGAGGAGTTGCGTGTGATGTGGTAAGTGATGATGCGTTAGTTTATTAAGGTGACTGAATTTCGATCGGAATCAAAGGTCGAACTGATCAGGGACTTCCCAACCTCTGTTTCGATTTGTATGGCTTTGCATAACATATCTAATCTCACTTTCATTGTAAGTTGTTTCTAAGTAGGGTAGTGTATCTTAGGTCAAATGTAATATACTATCCTTGAATCATGCCCATGAAATAATATAAGCAATACCACAAACTGCCTCCCACTAATGGTAAATATAAAGCACCACACACTGATAATATGACGTGTATTAATTATGTAATATAAGCATCTGTACTCGTAATGTATGACTGAGTTTACTATGTATACTGTGTATTGATAACTCCCTAAGAGAAAGAATAATATATCTCGTAGAAGAATTATTTCAAGTAATTTCACTAGCATTTTCATATATATAGAGTGTAGTCATATGCGCCTTCTGTGCATTGCTCCATCTTGCGTGTAACATTGAATCACAGGACGCCAGCAAATTCGGTGCTAGTGGACACCACCAACTGACTTGAATTCAATGCATTTGCGAAATTTCTGACACCTTGTCAGGATGAGCCATTCCTGATCTCGACCTTCCACTGACCCTGCTCTCGATACTAACACGTTTCATATACGATAGCCACTTCCGATTTTCTGCATTCTGTCTTACGATCTCCCTATGATAATTCTTATGACTGTACGTGGATAGGAGAGAGTAATTTTAATGGATGATAACGAAGTTCTGAAATGAGTGACGGAATAAAGTTGAAATTAAGGACAGGGGAAATGGGAGAACAGCCAGAAATCCTCCCGCAAACCTGATTTTTCCACCCCAAATTCCACGTACAGCGACCTTCATTTAATTTCCCGATCGCAACTCCAGAAGGAGAGCACGGCCATACTCCGATTAAATCAGAAAGTCCACTAAACGTCACGAGCTGGCATGAGGCGGGGTCAGTGCCAACGAATCGCGAGCTTCGTTACGGCTTACATGTTTGGGATTAAAACTCCCGATTGGACGATAACGTCCCTCTGTCTTTTCAGGTGACCTTAACAGAACTTTCTGTTTTAATCAAAACCGCCCCTAATTTTGATCGTAGAAGTGTCATCAATCTGCAAACGTGGGGGAAAGTAAGGGGCCACGCAGGGGACGGTGGCGCTCTCTGGCGGCGGAGGGCGGCGGGCGGCGACCGCGGGCGGTGGGCGGGGGCAGCCTTGCGGTCGCGATTCATCGGGAATTAATACGGGGCACTCCGCCAGCCGCCGCCCGCGCCGCAGGCCCTGGCTTCGACACACAAAGCCGACCCACCCCCGCACGCTCCAAGCGCCCTGCCAATGGAGCGCAACGGGCATTCGGTACGCCTGGGCCACGCTTCCCTCCCTCCCCCTCCACGCGATGCCTGGTGCGGAATGCGATGGCTTCGTTGCCGGGCCGGCGTGGGAAAGGTCCCCGACGACATCTGTATCTTAGTACCTACGTCGTATAGCTCAGCTCCTATCTCCTTTTCATTGTTTGAATTCTTCTCTCCTGTTTAACTCAATTTACAGTGACACAAGAGACAATCATGGCAATGTTTCTGTTGTAGCCTGGGGAACTCTCGAGGCGTTCTCGATATTCAGCGCGTTTTCTTATGAACTTCCTTATATAGCTTCCATCCGTTTCTCTGCTTTATTCTCAATTACTAGTTATTTTCTTCAGCCCCACTTTATTTACGTTAGTGTTGAAAGCATAGTTGGCAATGCCTATGATATAGGATAGAGATATGTCGAAATGTCTCCATGTCCAATCTGTGCTTTAGTGCAAGTCCTCGTATTTTTGAAATCTTTTTTCTTTTACATATACTTTTTGCAAGATAAGGAGGATAAATATCAGACGTTTTCTCAATGATCAATCTGTTCTTTGGTACTACAGTTCCTTCCTCTTTTTTTCCTTATTTCTTCTTGGATACCAAATATGCTGCTTCACCTCATAAACTTTGGTGTCACAGGTTAGGTTCACAATGCCTCTGTTGTAAGGTGTAAATTTACCGGGGTTTTCTTTGTCCAATCTGTTCTTTAGTTCAGCTTTTCCGTTCATTTTCTCTGCTCCTCGGTTACTCAATATTCCCTTCAGCTCCATTTCATTTACATCGGTGAGAATGTGCAAAGTTGTCTATGTCTTTGTTCTAGGCTGGACATATGGAGAGACAATATTGATGTCCAACCCGTTCTTTGGTGCAGTATATGAGGCTTCCTCTCTGCACGTTTCTGGTTTACTGATTGTTTCCTTAAGTTCCCCTTTATTTACATTAGTGTGATATGCAAAGTTGTTAATGGCTCCATTGTAGATTGAACAAGTATCAAAGCATTCTCGTTACCCCATCCGTCGTTTGCTGCCATTTGTATTTGATTTCATCTCTATCTCTTCTGTTTTCTCGGTTATGTATTATTTTTTCCTTCGACGCCCTTATATGCATGACGTCTTTCTACCATTTATTATTTATCTGGCATCATAATTTATGCGTGGGGTTTTATTTCCGTTTAAACGATAGTATTCCTGTTTTTGTTCTTGCAGGCTTCTAATTGCAATTTGGGATATGGCGTATGTTAGTTGTAAGCTGAACACGTTGATGCACAATTTGTTTTACTTTCCCGCCTTACTAGTACTTATACAGCGAAGAGAAAGTGCTCTAAAACTGTGACAAAAATCGGTGATCTTTTGATACAAAAACTATTCTGATATCGAAAAAGAAGATAAATCTTGTTCCTTTATATGTAGCCATATACTTTCTCTGTTACGTTGTACAATCAGAATTCACATTTTATGGGCCTCTGATATCGAAAAATAGGATGACGGCAAAACGTATGTCTCTGCGTCTGTCCATCCATCCGGCCATCGTCCTTCTCTTTGTGCTCGCTAGCATCCAAAAAAATCTTCAAAGTTGATATTCCTCGATAGATCTGGGCAAACACCAGACTCTGCGAGTTTTAAAGGGATATTTTTATTTTGAGAGGAACTAACCCAGGGTACTACTACTCTGGGCTAGCGCAAACGACGCTTAAGAAAGATAAAGGTCGCTTTTTAGAAGAAATCACTGCAATCTTTAAACTAGAGAATGTTTAAACTATTTTTTGCGTCTTCTTACAACCACAATAAGATGATAATATGAAGATAAGTATTCTTTTCTGAATATAAGTTGTACTTCAAAGACAGATATTTAATGTAGGTCGAGTACAATGTTCCAAAACTTGAGTTCTTGAGCAATATTTCGTGAAATACAGGCACATTTAAAGCATTTTCTTTTCCCAAATGTTTTCCTGGAATAAGCTAAAGAAATGGTTCAAATTCCATTTTCGAAATTTCTCTGTATTTTCGAAAATTGCAAAAATTATCTTTGCAAAAATTAAAAAAAATATGACACATTTTTTTCTTTAATTAAATCGGTTCTAACAAGTTAAATTTTTAAATATGTACAATTTTTAGAATCTAACGAGTACTTTTCGCATAACTTTTGCTGAAAGGGAAGGCAATTTAAAAAAAAGGATTTCGCAAAAACGGTTTTGAAGCTCATCTATTATTTTTTCTGTCAGGTAGACCAAAGGATATTTTACAAGTGGCGCAAGTCTCCTTTTTCGTTGAATTCTTTGAAATGTCGAAAATGGCAAAAGTTTCAAAATATACACGAAAGTATATGCTATTGCAACACTACCTGTTACTAATTTCTATGTTCAGCTCTTCTTTTACATTTCTTCTCTTTATTAGACACCATCATTTTAATATACAATTTTTGTTTCTTCTGTTTGAATTATTGAGGACCAATCCACCATTTAGAACATTCTTCCTGTTTTCTCTTCCCTGTTCATCTCTTTTTTAGACACACATAAAATAAGTTATGTTTACTAACATTCATGTTTACTAACATGAAAGAGAAAATTATTTTTAACATTACTGACATTTGCATAACATTTGCACTTTATTTTGATTATGACTTTCTTCTCATTACAGCTTTTCATATTTTCAATTACATTTATTTACAAATATATGTAGCATTGTTGTTGTTTGTATTGGTTGTTTAATTTCTGTTATATCTTATAAGCCACATGTTTCTAAATGTGCAAATCTCATTGTGGTTTTTAATATAATCGCAAAGTGTGTGCATGTAGTGTTATGACTCTAATAAGCTTTTCTGATTGAATAAAGTTTGTTTCCAAAAGGGAACAAATTCATCTCAAAGTGAATTCCAAAAACTCTAGGAAAGGGAAGAGAGGTGTTTTGTATTTTTGAAAAGGAGAATTTTCACAATGGAGAAGATTAATTTGAGACCGGTTTTTCACAATGATGAAGCAAAGTATAGTACAAGAGAGGTAGATATATTCAAGGTGAAAAATAATACTGTTAAAGGCTACAGAAACGAGGACAACCAGAAATCAAATCTAGAGATTTGATTTCAGAGATGACTAGAGATATTGAAGCCGAAAAAAAGTACTATAGTAACAAATGTGAGTAAAAGCGGGTGGGGAAATTGAATTGCAAAGAAGCTCGTTTTAAGAGGAAATGAGATGGCAAAATTAAATGGTGAAGAACATTTTAATTTGTTTTGGTGATCTTGAATAGCAAAGATCGAGCCTGGGCTTATCAATAAAGATAGGGAAGTACTACTCGTATAAATTTAGATGTTAAAGTTATTTCTCTCGATGAAAAATGATTGTTTCACACTCAGAAGGAACCGATCGCGTGATATATGTTAGCAGATAGCATCTTGTGACAGTGCACCTAGATTGGCTCTTCCTCTAACACATGACATACAAATACCGCCCTAATGGTTATCTTCTACTTGAGCAGGTATATAGGCATATTAAAAGTTCCCATCCCATACGTGATCGGGAAGTGATATTTGCAAACGAGTCATTGGTACCGCCGGTCCTAACCTTCTCTGCTAGAACTTGTTCACTTTTCGGGACACATTATAAATTTAATTCTGGCTGTTTCTAGACATGAGATAATGAATTGTACATGCTTTTTATTCACTCTTGCAAGCACGATTGTACCACATGCAATATATCGTCTTTAACACGTAGTATCATCATTTCCATAAAAAATATCCATTCTCTTTCAATTTAAGGACGTATGGTTCATTGGTAATTTAAATGCGACATATTCTAGTCAAGTATTAACGATGGTAGTTTAAATGTTTTGTGATGTTATTGCGGCATACTCTGCAAAACCAGATTATTTTGAGACCTTTGTAATAGACATTTATACACACGAAGAAAAAAGTGAGATGTTACAAGATCGTATTAAATATTGTTGCTATGAGAAAACTGCAGCACAGTTTCTCAACTGCAGACGCTTGTCAACGTTCAACGTACACTTAATCATGATGACTTCAATCCATGCAGCTGTTAACAACTGTCTTACCCTCTCCCTCAGATCTTATATGAAATGCTCATAAACTACTTATCTTTTTCATCACGCTTAGCCGCAACGTCAAAAGGGTACCTTTTACATTCAAAATCCACAGAGTTTGAAGGCTGCTCGGCGGCAGGGAGCGCTGCCTAAAAGCGGACTTCGCGGAAAGTGTTTCACGGTGCGACCCCGATTCACTTTACCCAGTCCCCCCCGCCCCCCGCCCGGCGGCGCCAAAGCGGCTCTTATGCGGCGCTCGCCATTGTAAGAAGCGTCGGCGGCCGATCTCCGGCGCCCGCGCGTGGCGCTTCAATAGCGCCGCGATCACGTAACATCGCTCTTTCTATATAAAAGACACGACGCCCCCCGCAGGACCCACCCGCCTTTCCTCCCACACGCCCCCCCCAACCCTTCCACACTAGCCCCCTGGGGCCCCGCCACCGACACCGCCGCAGCGCGCTCGCCCACGTCCGTCCCCACCTTCTAGACCGCCCCCGCCCGCCCGTCGCCGTTCAGCGTTCCGTGGCTCTCTCCAGACACCGCTCCGCCACCTCACCCCAACTTCACCACGTCCCCACGACCCACTCTGTGTCGCCTAACCGCATTCCCCTAGCCCTTTTCCCGGTCTCTGCCTCACTACCCGCTCTATCTGCTTCCATTTCCCTACCGCTGCTCCTCTTCGGACACCACTTCGGCGTCGCCACCCTGCTCCTTCCGTCTCGCTCGTCAGTTCTTCTCCTCCGCGCCGCTCCCTTGAACTGGCTCGCCTTCGCCTTTATCCCCTGCAGTTCGCGCCCCTCGGCCCGCCCATCACTTCGCTCTCCCCCCCCCTTGTTTCGGCTCTCAAAGCGCCCACGTCGCTCGGCCAGTCCGCGTTGAAGGCGTGCGGAGAGCTATATTCTGGTGTGTGAACATGCGCCTCTCCGAGAAATACGACGCCACGTATTATACTATTACCGTAAGAGCCGTCACGACGTCAATGCTCCCGAGCCGCGGCGGAGGCAGGTCACCTTCCCCACCCCCCACGGCTGCATTCGTGCTCTCGACAGTCCATGCCAGCGCCGCTGAAGCGCTCCCAGGCTCCCGTCTTCCAGCTCTACGTCCCTCCGCCCGCCCAATCTGATGCGCCGATGGGCGAGCTGCTGGCGTTCATCGTTGACACATTCACGCACAAAACGAGAAAACATCACTATGCGTACTTACACGCATGTGTCCATTCATTAGATGCTTTCATTGTTTTTCCACATTCTATATTCCTATCTATTAAATGTACTTTTAACGGACATCTCATTACTTTCAGCGCTGAAATTATCAGGCACTCATTTCTTGTATCCAACTCTTCAGCCTCTCTCACTTATTTATTTTTAATGCCTGTCTCTCTCGGTTTCTGCGTAATCACTCCAATGTCAGCTTCTCACCTTTGCCCATCAACTCTTTGTATACATTGTGACTCTATCATCATTACCATTTTTTATGCTGCTATTGACTTCTATCTCTAAATCCCCTTCAACTATAATATACCTTACCGCATCGATAGAATTTCAAGTAATGTTCATTTCAAGTATTCCTTTGCCTCTTCCTCCCTCGCCTGAAATCTATGTGCACAGTTCCCTTTTCCTGCCCAAACCATCTCCATTGCCTCGCCCCCTCCATTCCTCACTCCACTTCCGTCAGAACAGTAAGCCCGGCACAAAGAAGAACGTTTCCGGTCGCGTCAAGAAACAGGAGCGCGAGCGGTGTCGACGCCGGCGGACGGTGAAGGATGGCCGGCCGTTATATAGAGCGTCCTACTCTTCTTCCTCCTAGCGCCGCGTACCCGCGTTTCAGCACTCCCCCACTCGCCGTCACCCCTCACGCCACATCCCCCTACACGTTCCGCATCTCACTCTGCAATCACACCAAGTCCTCCACCTCGCCGTCTCGCCGCACTGCCCCCGGTCCACCCCCATCTGCCCGCCACACTCCCGTGCCGCCCAACATTCCGCTTCCCCGGCCTCTCTCTTTCTCCTACGCAGCGTCCGCTCCCACTGCCTCCAACTGACTTCCATCGCCCTCGTCCCCC
>BOPP01000087.1:2868507-2888143 GCA_017312745.1 Gryllus bimaculatus | reverse complement strand
TGTTATCTCGCCCCTCTCCCCTTTGGCTCCCTGTGTGTCACTGTCAGTCGCTCCTCTATCGCCCCCACCGCCCTTCAGCGTCTCCTCGCCCTCTGTTTTACACCGCCCGCCCCTTTGTCTCTCCTTCAAGGTTGTTCACTTTCCGGCACTCCCTACGACTCTCCGTCTTAGTTGTGTCTACCTCCATTAAGTTTCCAACTCCTTATTCACTTTTCCCTGTCTTCTTTCAGTTTATCCTTTTTCCCACCTCTCCCCTCTCTGTGCTTGTTTTATGCCCCTCTCAATTTGTGTTGCCCAACCTTTATTGTCTTATACTTTTTTCACGTTAATTCACTTTTCAAATACGTATTTTGTGACTCACGCCTTACAATACTTACCCTTTGCTTACAATTCAATTGACCCATTACTTTCTAATATAATTTGTTTCAGTTTCTCAACTATGAGATAATGCATTAGTAATGCACCGTCTCTACTGCACTTTCACATCTTCTCTCGTTTATCCTATTCTGATCTCATTCCTCCTGGCTCTAGAGCAAACACTTGAATGCTGTTCCACTCCAACTATTTCTGTAATAAGCACCACATGTTGAAAGAACTGTATACTTATCACGTAAGCTTTCAAAAATATAATTAACTAGTGGAACCCCGCAGACGTTGACCTGCCCTCCATCTCCCTCTTTCTCCTTCCCTCTCCCTTTCTTTCTACGTCTCTCTCTCTCTTCATCTCTCTGTCCGTCTCTTACTCTTCGTCTTACTCTCTCTTCGTCCCTCTGTCCCTGACTTTCCCTTTCTCTGCCCCTGACTTGTTCCTTCTCTGTCTTCGTCACTATGTCCCTGTCCCTCCCTGTCTCCGTCTCTCCATGTCTCTCTGTTTGTTTTTCTCTGTCACTCTCTCTCTCTCTCTCTCTTTACGTCTCTGTCTTCATCTTCCTACTTCTGCCTCGGTCTGCCTCAGTCTGTTTCTTCCTCTTTCTGTTTCAGTCTGTCTCTGCCTCTCCCTCTCTCAGTCTGTTTCTATCTCTTTCTATCTCTTCTCTATCTCTATTTCTCTCTCATCCTCTGTATCTGTCTCTGACTCTCCCGTTCTTTATCTATTCTCTGTCTGTCTCTCTCTGTCCCATTCTCTCTGTCTGCCTCTCCCTCTCTTACTCTCTTAGTCTCTTACTCTCTTAGTCTCTTACTCTCTTAGTCTCTTACTCTCTTAGTCTCTTACTCTCTTAGTCTCTTACTTACGTGCGCCGCTGTGCTGACCGTCACCCTGTGCCACACGGCGACGCTCAGCAACAATGAAGCTCAGGTGGAACTCAGCTTGAACAGACATTGAATTAAAATGAAGTGTAATTTCGGGCTGCAGCGCTGTCTAGGGAAGTAACAACAAAACTGCTTATAGGCCTTCTAAGCGAAAAACGCGGAGATGTTCCAACTTTCATGGAGATTGTTCATACGATTTCTTGAGTTCACAGTTCTGGTACAGTAAGACGGTAGTCATGCAAATGGAAATCTTCAATAAAATTTGTTGCGACGATTCGTCAAAGCAATAATCTTGAATTTCTGTAAATTGGAAGAAGCCATGAAAATAAATTTTCTGCAGTTAACGTAAACTAAATATATAAGAATTGTAAAAATTCTGATGTGCTTGTGTTCACATTATTCAAGGATGATATAATGAATTCATCAATGAATGACAGGTTCATATTAAAACAATTTAAGTTGACAAAACTACTTTAATTTTAAATCCTAAAATCTGTAGTTGCAAGGAGGCAAGTACAGAAGGAAAGGAAAGTGAAGTGAGTGGAAAAACGTCCAGTGTTGGCAATGCGGGCTTTTTGTATTGCAAACAATTGAGTCAAAATGGCAGGAATGGGTGAGCGGATAGCCCTCAGCAAAGCTTTTGACAACTGTTTGCTTTCCATTCGCGTTTCGAATGCAACATTTAAAAGTGAAATATCAAGAATTGATTGCTCCTCGAATGTTTTCTTTGTGTCTCGATTTTGACATAAATGAAAATTTACGATATTTTCTTTACAGAACCAATGAAAACAATAGGTAGGCATGATTCACAAAAAAAATATTTTTAGTTAAAGGAATCAATGATGAATTGTGAAGAATTTTGCGGGAAATAAAATAACGCAAGTAAATATTTTGTTAAAATTTGAAGTCGAGGTTAAATGTCACATTCCTATCACGAAAATAATTATAAGTAATATTTCAACACATATTACCTTTTTTCACTTCATTTAAAAATATTTCTGTAATTTATGGGTTTTTATAATTATCAAAATCTATCATAAACTTTTAAGTGATTTATTTACGGGAAAGTACAGAAGTACGAGATTTGCTAGACAAACATATAACGCAATAATCTAAATTTGGTTTTGAATATTTTTCATACTCTTGAAGAATTTATTTATACATTTTCATCTGTGAAATTTAACATAATTTTTTACAAATGTGATACTAATTAAATTTACTCTTGTAACGTATTTTTAATAATCAAATCTGCCATATAAGAGTTTTGAGAGTTGTCTCATATCGCAAACTCAATAATACGGCTCTCTGCATGACATTTAGTCTTCTAAACGCCCCCCGTTAACATAAATTTCGAAAGATTGCCCGAAACCTCTTTCATGTCGATAAAATTCAAGTCGCAATTCTCATTAGAAACTGATCGTGAATCGAAGAAATAGTAAGATTCTGGCTAGATATGTCATTTCCATTAATATTTCCAACTTTTCGCAATGTAATGCTTTTCTTCTTCTTCTTACACTTAAGACTAGTTAGTGGTCACATGTCGTTTTAAAGTTTTTTCACCTCTTATTTTTATATTTTCTAATTAATGTTGCAATCCTTCACGGTGTTTCTCCTTTTTGTTTTCAGTTCACACATCACTGGTACTTTTCTCACTTATTATTCCAAAGACAAAGATTTTACTTTGGCAATAAGTAGTCTTGTCTCATTACACTACATAACGCAAACGCTATTAACTTTCCCGCCATAAAAATATCACCCAAACCAAGCAATGTTTGCCCTGTGCAAAAAATATATTGTTTGCATATTTCCGTCGCAAAGCGGCGCCCCAGCGGTGGCTGCGGCAGCTGCAGAGAAGCGATTGCGGCTGAGCAACGAACCCATCCTCAGGGCGCAGGTAACGGTCGCTTCTGTGCAGAGGCTTCTGCCCCTTGTCCCTCGACGCCACTGCCCGCCCCGGGCCCTCTGGCGGAACTGTACCATCCTCCCCCCTCCAACTTTCTAAATCTGGCCCCAAGTTTCCAGAACTCGTCCCAATCCTCCCTTATACGCCCCAACTCTTTACAATCATCCCCAAACCTCTACAATCCGCCTCAACCATCTACAATCCACCCTTACCAGCCACAACCTGCTTCAATCCACCTAAACCGTCCGCAACCTGCTTCAATTCACCTCAAGTCGCACCACCCCGCCCGAACTCTTCCCCGCGCGTTCGCCCGCTCCCACCCGTCCACGCACCCGCGTCCCCGCGCCTCAACCCGCGCCATCGTGCGGGAACGCAAACCTCCCCGAGCATCGATCTGCCACTGCCGCCCCCTCCCGCGCTCGCCGGCCCGGAAAATCCCGCACGCCCTCTTGCGGACGAGTTACTGCTCAGCGCGACCGCCTGCATTGTTTCCCTCGGGACGGGGCAGAGATGGAAATGGAGAGTTGATGGGGAAGGATAACCGGGGACGAAGGATGAGCAATACGATGTAGGAAGGAACGTCTATCTGCCGGCTTGGATAGAAACTGGAAATGGAAAGTAGGAGAACGTTGATGAGGACGGATAGTTGAGAAAACATGAAAGACATAAGGTACAAAATTACACTGATTTATATAGCACAGCAGGAAAGGATACCAGAATGGAATGTGAAGGAAAGATGATGCGAAGAGCAAAATGGAGAATAAATAAAAGGGAAAATATTTTGGCGGCAGAATGGAATATGACGATGGAAAGCAGAGGAGGTGGAGATAAATGATTAAATATGATGTAGGATAGGCGTGAAAAAGTGGGAGAGAGGAAGTTGTTACCTACTCGCATAGTATAGGACGAGAATGGAGAAACAGAATTAAAAGACAAAGGATGGAAGGGGATGAATAATGAACAGTGCAAAGTGAGGGAGAAAACACGTTCTTGCATTGTAGCATGATTTTAGTTTTCGTAGCGAAAGGCGCAAATCTGTGCAAATGAGAAAGTAGAAGACTGACTGTTCTAAGAAAGGTTCTAAAGGTGACTTGAGACTTTTGTAAGAACGTAATTTCTACATGGAGGTCTTAATACTTGCATAATGGATACAAGGAAACCAGAATGTCCTTCCAGGAGAAAGCTATTTACATCAGAAAAATTTCAAACACGTTAACATTGAAGTTTAGCTGTAAAAGTCACATCACTTCACAAACTACGAAAATATTTATATCCAGTTTAATATGGACTCGCTATTATGAATACATGCTGTATTTAAAGAAAACATAACTGCAATATTTTCGTATAGTTTGTTACTTGAGACCAAGATAGGAAATGTCATTGCTTTCAAGAAAATATATTTATTCTCGATCTTAACTACTACTAACTTTGATACGGTGGCATGCCCATCAAGAAAGAGAATGTGTTGTAGCAAAAAACGTTTAAAAAATGTTTTTCTAGAGATAAATAAACTCCGATGTGATAATTGCCAACAATTGAATAATGATAAACCTACTCAAATGAAAAATTTGAGCAAATTAAAAGTATCTTAAAACAGGAAAATGATATTTATATTTTTGATTTTTCTAAATGAAGGCATAAAGCGTACGGTATAATACTGGTGTAAAACCTGCTACATACCTTAGAAAACATTAACTGAAGGTGCTAACTGAATTTCGTTCAAATTAATTCGGAGGTCGTTAGATTCCAAGAACTAAAATACTACCACATGCTGTGAAATAAATTATCATTTCTAAATTTTCCACTCAAGCACACTTTAATGCAGTAATAAGAGAATAGCGTTCTCAATAAACATATAAATGATAGTCTGCACCCCAACGCAAAACGGTTGGAATTACTCGGCCATATGCGGTGATAACTCTATGGAATTGGCCAGTCTTTATACTCCGTGCCTAGCCCTCAATGAAGATAACTCATAAACGGGGGCTAAAACCTGAAATATACCAAGTCCGGATTAGGCGATTAAGTCGTATATTCAATAGACCCGATGGGTTCGGAGCACTGCAGTGAGTCCAGTCTCCAATAATTGGGAAGAGAATCGTTTAATCCCCAACAATGCAAATATATCAGGGCATCCATTATGTAATCTTTCGGAGGACGCGCCTTGGCCAAGGCCTTTTATTTTACGGCGTCCCGGTGACGTTACGGCCGCCGTAACAGTGATCGATGGCAGGGCTCGTCGTTAGGAAACGATTTTCCTCGCGCGCTGCCCCGCTTCAGAACGGCGATGACGATAATGATGATGGTGTCTTGTAAGGAGGACCTATGAGGCGGAGGCAATGCTGAAAGCTTAATCGCGCCAGCCGAGAAGAAAAGGTCCGTTAAATAATAATTAGGTTCAGCTCGTCGTCTTGAGAGGCTGCTGAATTTTTGAACGAGCCTGCCAAGCGGGTCTAGGGGGGGGGGGGGCTATAGTTAACGGGCGGCGCCCTCCGCGCCCACAAATCTCGCTCGGCCGCCGCTTCCTGGCGAGAGCGCTCGAAGCAATCGCGGCTCCTCCGTTCTACGAGTCACACAGGAAGTGAGGTAAAATTAGATTAAATATGATTTTATGTGTAAATAGTATTTCAGTCCGAACACAATGTGCTTTCAACTATGATTCACTGAAAACACAAATAGCAAACGATTTTTATTCATGGATTACTTAAAGATTTTTTGTAAGGGATACCATTTCATTACATGTCTTAATATATTATGCGTGACTTATACAAATTGTTGGTACAAATATTGGTGAATATATTTCCACAAATGCACATACTCATTCTTCAGCATATGTTTGCCATTGTTAATTGATTTACGTTCTGAAAATTAAAGTTCACAAATAGCATTTTTGTATTTGTGTATTTCTGCAGAAACGGTTTTTTTATTCAGTGACATTGAAACCCATAATAGCTGATAAATTACAACATTCTAAGCTTTTTTGAAGCACTTTTAAATAATTTCCATTAATTTTCATTAAAGACATGTTAAATATATGGAATGTTTTATTCCATGATGTTAATTTAAAAATACACAGATGTATACTTCATTAAGGTTTTGACTATCAGAATTATCTTGGTATTTAATTTAAAAATATACTAGGATTCAAGGTAGTTTTTCATATCAATGTTGTTTTAGAAAATTATTGATAACTCGTACATGAGTCAAAAGTTATTTTTATAAGAGAACAGAACAAACTATACATGTGATGTTTATATACCACTTTCCTTTCAATTGACAATTTTTTCACGTGCCATTGTACCACATTATTCTGTCAATATTTGTGTTTATGTTGACAGTGTTTCGGCGGTATTGAATGAAACCATTATTTATGTTTTGTTCAGAAAATTGAGTTGATGTAAACATCGCCCCCAATTGCCTTGTTCCAACACACTCATCATTTATGTGCGTTGCGCGTGAGAGCGTGCACTCGGCCAAGGTGAGTCTTAACTCGTTGCAGTTACAATCCACCTACAGTGCCATGGATCAGGAAAGCATTTTCTTGAACTTTTCGTCTCATTGTTAGTTTTAGATTGGAATTTCTTTGACCGCATATTTCGTCAATGCGCACTTCACGAAAGATATTTCAGGAAAAGAAATTTCATTCCTATTAAGGAATTTCAAAGTTTGGAGACAATAGAAACTTTTAGGCTTTAACAAGCACATCAACTACAAGCTGCATCTCAAATACAGTTTCTTAGTGTTCTACAAATTTCAAAGCATGTAACGCATCTTCGGAAATAGATAATGTAAAGAATACAATGACATCTGGGATTTTATCGTTTTCTGAGGTAATTTTTATTGTTCTGTGAAATATTTAATGTAACATGGAATTCCCTAGTTTAAGAAAAACTGTGGAAAAATAAAATTAAATGCATCTTCATTTTCAAGTAATATACACACTCGAGTTAATTGCACACTTTACGAACGCATAAATGCACTCTTTATTTCACTCATATTCTCACTAACGTGATGGTAAAAATACAGAAAAAAAATTGAAAAGAACACTTTATTGAATGTATTTGTAGAACGTAATTTAAACTGTTCACAATGGATACAAATATTTCATTAGCTGCACAATTAAAATTACTTACGTAATCAAGTGCTTTCAGTTATTTTTAATTTATAAAATCTCATTTATGTACAAAAACCTGCTACGTACAAAACACCCAAGGTCTTAATTCGAATACAAATGTTTAGTATTTGTAACTCAAGAATGTCATTCTGCAGAAGCTGGGCGAGAGAAAAAATATTACCTAAAATGAAACATGGCTGGCAAAACGCGGACATTCATTGTCTGGAGGATATTCAACTCTTCCATTATTTCAACCCTTTCTACTACAAAATAGTTACAAGATCCAGTGATAACGTGGGTGGATTAGGGGAATAATTTTATTTGTAGATTTATCCATACCGTATTTTTTCTTGCACCGAACCCTGTAGAGTATGTCCGGACAGGCGTCCAAAAAAATGCTAGAAGAGAATGGGGAACTGAAGAGAAAGAGGGAGAGGAAAGAGTGAGCGGAAAGAGTGAGCGGAAAGAGTGAGTTGCTGGGGATAGAGACAGGAAAGGGAGGGGTGGCGAAAGTTATAGGGGTGCGGTTCGGAGAGCGCGCCTAATAAACAGAGAAAGGCCCCCCCCCCGGGCAGACAGTGTCGGTGGGGGTGGGGATGGGTCCAGTTCTCAGCCCCGCCCTTCTCCCCGTGCCCCGGGCTCGCCCTCCAGAAACCCACCCAGCGCTGTCTCCCCCTGTCCAGCGCCTTCACCCCTGCCCTGCCCTGCGAAACCCACCCCTCTCAATTCACAGCCTCCCGCCACGCACCCCCCGGGCCACTCCGTCCTCTGCCCCCCTTCCACAACACGCCCACTGACATCCAGTGCAGCATCACATGGATGTTCCCCCATCCCTAACCCTTTCCGGCGCAGGGCGACTTTCCGCATCGCCCTGTCACGCCCACCCCACTAACGCATCGTCGAGCTCTGGCCTTGTCCTGCCCTACCGGCACGGCACTCCCCTCCTCCTCTCCCTCCACAATCCCCTCACCGCTCTCAGCCCCAAAACCCTCATCGCGCATCTCGCCATCCCGCCCCACGTCCCCACCCAGAGGCCAGGCCCTGCCCCGGCCGGCTTCCAGCAAAGGCCGAGCCGCCTCGCCCCGGCGCCGCCGCTGCGACCCGTTGCGTCCCGCCCGCCCACCCGCCCCCGCCCCGCCCCGCCCCCGCCCCGCTGTGCTTCCGATCTCGCACGGGGCTGCGGATGCAGCTGGTGGCGCCTCCCGGCCCGCTCCCCGCCCCGCCCCGCCCCGCCCCGCCCGCCACGCCCTCTGCGATTCGGCCCTGCCTCGCCAACTCCGCTCTGGCCGGAGGGTAAGCGTGGCTTCCAAATTAAGGACACGCCAGGGTTGCGCGTTGAAAGAGGGTTTCTGCTCCCGTATGTGCGTAGAACTTTTACAACGATGGTTAGAGAGGCCGAAATACAGGTAGTGGCGTGACTTGAAATTGAAAGGCTTCATGAAACGTCTTTGAGTCGCTTTAAAATAGACTGGATAAATAAATTAGAAGAACTTCACGGCAAGGTGTATTGTCCTTAATAAATTCTGTGTAAAATTTGTAATCCGCAAAATGTTTCCTCAGAATTATTATTAATTTTGAACAGTCACTTAAAACAAAATGTTTTTCGTATGCTCAAATCTAAACCAACTTTATCAAAAAACATTTATTGACTCCAAGATTTTCACGGAGAAGATAGAGACAATCTTTTTTGACAGAATATTACTGGTTAATGCATTTCAAGTCAAGTAAATAAATAAATCAATGGTCGAAAAAATTTACAAATATTTTACAGAATGAAGTTAAGGTATTTCGTATTAACATTATATTACCGACACTATTTAATTTTTTTAATATATTTTTGCTGAAAACTGTTAAGTTTTCTGAGTTTTGCAACTCGCGCTACGAGCCTTCAGACAGTTCATGCACAACACTTTCTGAATTTTTCTTCCTTGATCATTCAACAACTATTTATTAGCACATTAAAATCCTAACTATTGCTAACATCACTTCAACAGCTTTTATACCAAAGGAAATGTAAAATTTCCAGGTAAGCAAAAACATTTGGTTTTCTGGTCTTCTCCTCGTAATTTATTGTAAAGCCAATGAAATGACAATGTTTTATTGCTTCCTACCTATTTTTAATTCAATTTACCTATTTTTAATTCAACTTTCCTAATACAATTATTTACAATTTTTCCAAGAATATACCAACATACTCTCTATTAATCCTATTTTTCTCAACATTTTTTTACTTTTCCGTTTAATTATTTCCTGAATATTTAGTGAGAAAATATACAGATTTAAATAATTATAGTTTTTTATGAACTTAAAAAATTAATTTTTTACATAATGATATTCTACAAATTCATAATATAAATTGCTAACTCGGACTGCTAAAAAGTATGTTTTACGCTCTAACAAGAAGACTAATACACGATAGTTAAGTAACAAGGTGAAATTGTATTTAAATTGCAATAATAATAATAATATTACCTCTTTATACGACAATTGTGACCGGCGTTTACGCTCGCATCTTCCGCGTCCACACACACGCCCCGCGCGCAAACCCACTTGGGGTTAACCTACGACAAAAGACTCCGGGCGAGCGGCCGCGCCGCCGCGCGGCCGCAAAGTAAAGCTCGCCGCAGGTGCACTTGGTGCTCACAAGCGGGGCGGCGCAACTTCGCGGCCCAACTCCCTCACGCACTTGCACGCATCCCGTGCCCCCTCCGCGCGCCTCTCCGAGCCGCCGCGCCGCCCTCGCCCCATTTCGCTCGCGCGCCCGCAAATCAGGCTTTTCGCGCCGGCGGGGCGGCGACGTTGGCCGTGGATGGCGATGGGGCGCGGGAGGTTGAGACGGTCCAAGGGCAGATGGAGGCAGCGGGGCGAAGTGGCGTTGGCGAGGAAATGGCAGAGCGGCGTAAGTGAAGTTGCAGCCAGTGGTGCGACAGAGGTAGTGGGGGCGGCGACACTGGCGAAAACGACTATGAAGTCCGTGACAGTGGCCGCGTAGGGATGAAGGGGTTAGGGTGGACGGATGGAGGTGAAGGGGTGGATTTTGGGAGGGGCCGAGGTGGAAGTGGAGGGGTGCAGGAGGAGGGATGCCAGTTGAGGGGCAGAGGTGGAGGGGGCTGGTGAGGGGTGGCGGTGAGAGGAGGCATGGGGGGGGAGGGCGAGGCAACACGAACCGCCGGGGCGCGGATACGGAGGGTTTAGAAGCGACAGAGGAAACGCGAGTAGCGCCGGGTGCTTTGCGTCCTTCTGGAAGCGAAGCGAAGCGAAGGGAAGGGAAGGGGTGACAAGGGCAGACAGAGGAGCATGCACGTACTCGCGCGGGTTGCCACTCCTCTCCGCCTCTGAAATTGTCGTTCCCCTGCTTGTCCGTTCTTTATTCCCTTCCGCTGCATATGTGTGGCCAACAGAACGGTCGAAATGTTTTTCATTTTTCCAACGTATTTGCTTGTCATTTCTGGCATTGTTTTTTCGAGTTCATATCTATTCTTCCGTAATTTTCTTTTTCACATCTCCTAAGTGTTTTCATACATTTTCATCAACTTTTGTCATATAAAATATTTTCCAGCAACAAATATTACTGAGGACAATATAAAATTACAATTTGTCAACAATTAAAATGGAACCAAGATTACAACTGTGTATATATCCCTTTGAAAAGATCGGTCTAAATATTTTTATATAGATTTCTTTAAATGTATAATCTTTTTATCCTGTTTTTTGTAAGTTTAAGTGATTGCCACCAATTTCACTTTTCAGTGAATGAAGTTTCTTTGTAATGGATAATTTTCGCACTTCGGCTTTTGTTCTGGTTCTGCATATGATATTCGTGTTCTTTATAATTTTAATCTTCTTATAATAACGAACAGTCTGTCCAGTTTTTCTCCACCATTTTCGTTTATCCCTTTCCATTAAATGTTTTTGACAGAGGACTCACTCACTAAGCTTGCAACCATGAACTTTTCTTTGATATTTTCTCTTTCCAAAATTGTCCAATAGTAATCCCTCAGCTGCATCCCCAATTCCCCTTTTGCCATCCGCTCTCCCATTGGACTTTCTTTTTGGTCCTTCCTCTCACTGACTCAGTTTCGTCAACTTATTGATTTTGCTTGTAGTTTACGTATTTCCATCTTTAAAATTTACACAATCTACAACAACTTTCATTATAACTCTTTTTTCACAGTATTTAATTACTTTTCAGACCTCCGATTCACGCTATTGTTATGTGTTAACCCCACTCCACCAGCAACATCACCCTTCTTTTCATAATTCATTTGTTTGTAAAGTGATTCATTCTTATTCTGACCAACACGGATCTTTTATTCCATTTTCCTCCTCTCAAGTACTCCAATAGTTACCGCTCCTACAGAACCTCTGATTCTCCTTCCCTTCCTCCGTTTTATGAAACTACTATCATTGGTTCTTTGCAACTCTGCGACCTTCCACCGAACTTCAATTTCCGCAACTTCACCTTTATACTCCCAACTTGCGTATTTTCATCTTTACAATAAATCACCAGCTATATTCCAACGTCCATCAAAATTTCATTTGTTTTTTGGCTGACCTTAACACGTAGTAACACGATTATTTCTCTCCAATTTTAACGTCACTCCTCCTTGTTTTTCATCTTTCATTAAATTGTCTTAACTCGAGTGTTTCATTCTTATTACGCCCGCCACCATGAGCCTTTCATTCCCATTTCCCGCCCTCCCAAATTGTTCGCTAGTTAGCCACAACAGCCTCCCCAATTCCCCCTCACCTTCTACGTGCTGCTCCCTTTGGCTAATTCATTGGCCCTTCACCCCCCCCCCGGCGGCTGCGTCACCCGCGCCTTTGTTTGCGCGGCCGCTGGGCGTGAATGGGCGCGCGGCCTCCGCTGTCGCCCGGGGCGGCTGCTTCTGCAGCGGCGCGAATCAAGCCGCGCGCCCCGCGCCCCATACCCCGGCCCCCGTGTCCCACGCCCGCGCACACGCCCCGCGCCACACGCCCGCGCCACACGGCCCGCGCGCCCACGCCCGCACGGTCCCCACCGCCCCGCGCCCCTCGCCCGCGCCCGCTCGCCCACGCCCCCACCCGCCCCCAAGCCCGGCCCGCACGACGCACCCCACGACCCACGCCCCGCGCCCCGCGCACAACGGCCCGGTGCCTCGCGCGCCCACCACGCCCACGCCCGCACGCCCCACGCCCGCGCCCGCGCCCCGCGCCAGCACCTCGCGGCCGTGCCTCGCGAGCCCACTCCTGCGTCCCGTACCCCACACCCCGCGCCCCATGCCCCACATCCCGCCCCAATCGGCAAATGCTTCCCGCCGAACTTCGCGCCGCCGCGCCGCCGCTGGCGCGGTTGAATCCGATGCGCGGAGCGAGCGGCGCGCTCGGTTGCGCCGCCAGCCAGGCCGACGCGTCGCTACGAAAGGGCGCTTGCGGGTTGGCAAATGTTGCTGCCTTCTTTAGGGGCGCTTATTTTTGCTCTGCGCATTAATGCGGCTGCAGTGGGGGCTTAAGATTTTTGGCGAACCTTCCACCGCGGGCCTAAATGTTCCATGAATTTTGTTTTGAACTAGCATCCCTTAATATGTTTTGCGAAATTCAGTTTTCATCCCGAGTGGATAACTTCTTTTCTTTTATCATATGGCAGTCATTTTTCAAACAAAATCTTCTCCTCAGCAGAAAGATCACTCTAAAACCTAAGAGCACACTATTAACGCCTTTTAAAATACGTATTTGTATACTAAAAATGATAAAAAAACATCTAAATTAAATACTAAATCTGTAATTTGTGGGAATGTCAACTCGACTTCTCCGTATTGCGAGCAAGCGTTCGGTTTCCACGTGGGGGTGCCGCATTCCACGGCCTCCCGCTGCGGCACGCCCCCTACCCTCCCCTCCCCACCCCTCCCCACCCGCGCTCTCAGAGGGGGCGGGAGGGGGAGCACAAGGAAGAGGGGCCGCCGGCCGGGTCGCGGCGCTCCGTTCTGCGTCTCTGTTTACATTAATTGAGCGGCGGCTGGCGGCGAATTTTATTCGCGGGCAAACAAGAGAAGCGAGCTGAGCGCCGCGCCGCACCGCGCGACCGGGGCGCGGCCCGGCGGCCCGGATCCAAATTGAATTATTTTCTGTTTTATACCGCCCACTACCGTCGGCCCCACCCCCGCGCCCTCGGTCGGCCGCCCCTGCTGCTCCTCTGCTGTGCTGCCGTCTCCTCTTCGCCGCTCACGACAATCCACGCTGCCTGCTTTGCTACTGCGTCTTGCCACTGCTTTCTTGCCTACGCCACCCACTCAGCCCATAACTCTCATTACCGTTCAACCCATCAATCCTTTTAAATAAAAATCTCGCAATCCTTTTGTTTTGCAGGGCTGAACTCTGACAATCCTTTCACTCCATAATCCTGCAACCTCACAGTTATTTTACTCCGGAACCCTAAAATTACGCAATCATCCCATCTCTAAACTCTATAATCCTGCAACCGTGCAGAACCGTGACTCTCTCATTACTCAACCTCTTCGCCACAGAAGTCTATTTTCTTCCTTCTCATCTCTACCAAAATGCTAACCAACATTAAGCATCATTTACACATCCCCTTTTTCGTATCCTTTCGTAATCCCACACGATAGAGCACTACTATTCCCAACCAACATTCCCTGAACGTCTGGCCCTTACAGTCACACAAACGCCTCCAGCCCTCTGCTTGCCACTCTTCGCCTTCCCCCCTCCCTTCCACCAGGACGGCCATTCCCCTGTCCCCTCCTCATTTCAACTGTGTACCCTCTCCCCACCTACGCAGCAGTTTCGTTCCCGCCGCCGTCCCAGTTCCGCCTCCGCCCCCGCCTCCACTCGTGGGCGGCGCGCCGCGTTCTTTTGTCATGATGAAAACATCCTCCAGCGGCGATTTCCGACGCGCGAAGCAAAAGCGAGAGCGCGCGGGAGGAAACAAAGACCTGTCGGCCGAGCGCACCGCGATTAAACTCGCTGCTGACCGCGTTTTAGAGAGACGTGGAACGAGGTATTGTGGGGATGTAGCCGGGGAAGGATCGCGTTTGAAGGCGGAATTTGATTCTCCACTTTGTGCCCGGCCGCCGGGTTTGCCGTCGGAAGAAATGAGCGCGGGGAAAGAGAGGGCGTGCGCCCGGGAGCTCGTGAAGGCAGTTGGGGGGGGGGTCGCTCATAAAGGCCGGGGAGGGGGTTGCTATACGCAGGAATGAGAGGCGAGTATGATAGAACGCTGGACTAGATGAGTAAATAGCGCCCTATTCTCTTGTAAGTCTGCATGTAAAAGCTTCCGTTTGACGAGTGAATGCAGTTTTTCATAAATTAATTCGATTATTTTAGAGCATCACGTTTCATGTATGCAGTCCAAAGTTAACAAATAAATACATAACACTATAAGATCACATTATAATCATAATGTCTTCTGCATAATACATTGAACATGAGTAAGCCAGTGTATCGTAAATTTTCAATCGCAAGTAGTACGTCTCAATGCTGTGTATTGACGGAAGTACATATTCTCTGAGGGAAACAAATGTTAATATAATATAGTTATATTAATATAGCGCAATCTTCTTTGCTAATGAGCAATCACTCAAGTTTTTTCAGTGTGAAGAACACACTTGTCCGGCTCTGCAAAGTTCGCATCCACTATGTGAAGATGAATACAAGTTGTCCCTGAACCTCTCCTTTCCTCGGATGGCAGATTGCGTCTGTGATTTTACCAGTTTCTTCGTAGTGTTGAAGTTTGGCCTCCGATCTCACGGGCAGAATGCAAACCCAGGATCTATCAGTCCGTTGTAATGATATCCGGGCCTAGGTGTCATTATGAACACGTATGTAGCGTCACGGCGTGCAGTAGCTCAGCGCTGAAGCGCAAGGAGAGGGCTGAGGGCACTAAACATAGCTGCCCGAACAAAAGGCTGGAAGTTTCCAGGAGAGGCGGGGCTAAGTGCAAAGGCAGCGTCAGAGACGTGTCTCAATGCAGCGCGTGGGGGGGGGGGAGAAATGACGTGGGAGGTCATGTGACTCTCGCATATATAACGTCACGTCGCGATGGCGCGGGTGGCTAACAACTCTGGTTTCGTCGTCGCGAGTCCACAAAACTTTGTCAGCCCTGGCTGGTGCGCAGTGCCGATGGCACATGTGGTTCGACGTGTTCGGACCAGGCGACGTGTTCCTCGAACACTGTAAGGCGTTTGTCGATATGCTTGGGCCCACCAGGTGCCAATTTGCGAGGTGGCCTAGCAGGCCTGTCGCAAGCGTCACCGCAAGGCGCATGTAGAGAGAGGGGGCCTGCGGTGGTAGCTCTAAAAAACCGACTTAAGAGTGAAGTTTTGTATACATGTACATTTATGAAAATAAACTTGTATGTACTCACTAGAGTCTGTTTTCCTTGTGGCGTAGATCCCTACCCGCGACGTTACACGTAGTTGGCTCGGTACTCTGCTCACAAACCAGCTCCAATTCGTTTACCATAATACCATTCCCGTCATCAGGTGACGCGGTGTTCGGGAATATGGTATATGAGATATTTACTTATTTTATCAAGTAGTTTAAACCGAATAAGATATACAGAACCAAAAATCCGTGGAAGAGAAAACGCAGCGTGAGTGCAATGCTTCAACACGTGCTAACATCTTACACGCGCGAAAACCTGAAAATATCGTCATAGAATGTCACAAATTATTAATAATGAGGATAGTTGCCTCTTGTGAAGAACTTTTTTGAAGTAGTTTACAGGCAGATTATATCATATTTCGCTCGTTCGTCTATACCGTCGACGGGAACGTAGTATGTTGAGCTGCAGCTCGTCAAAGCGAGCGAAGAGATCCCTTCTTCCAGAATGTTGGTGCGGTGGACGCCGGTCATTTCGAATGATCGATTGTAATACGTTCACGTACTATTACTACTTTGTTGAAAGCGGTAGTAACACAAATTCCACAAGTCAAAAGACATTTAATTATGGGGTGAGAGACGAAATAATTCTTGTATGAGAATACGTGATTGATAGATACCAGTTTTTGTGTTGACCTAAGAATATGTAAATATTGCAACATTTGGGAAATGTTTCCTGATTTTCATTATTCAAATTATTTAATTTTGATTTCTTAGAAAAAAAACTAATTCCATATTCTTATTTAAATAGAGCTTGCAAGTAACAATTAATATAAAAGCTCTCGTATAGTAACATGTCAGTAACTTTAAACATTGGAACCTCTTGTTTATGAACTTACGAAGAAGATAAAAATTGAGTTTCCTCGAGGACCCTTCAACAACTTACGATGTGATTCAAAAGATGGAGGGCTATCAGCTTGAAGAAACGTGATCGAGTTTACCTTGAATCGATTTCGGTTTATTTTGTTTTGCCAAACCTCTGTCCAATTTAGTGCTCTTCTCTCTATTACGCCATTACGTATCTTTCGTCTCTGATGCACAAATCACTGTAAAATATTGCCTCAAATGAAATCCACTGTGTCTATGTAAACCGGTTTATAATTGGTTCTTGGCAGCGCTTTGTTGCTTATTTAACTGATTTTTATCATTACTGGCAATATTTGTCTGCTAATAAAATTTACGTTTATAGTTTGCGTTTGCTTGACATTATTCTTGTACTTATGTAATATTTTCATATTTGATTGTTACCCTTCATTATTTAGTAGTAATGTATGGCACGATTTCAAAAATACTACATTACATTAAATTGCACGTACAAAATGAAATATGTGAGACATAATAATTTGAAAATGGCACATAATACTAAATAACAAAAACCCAAATTCAGATTGTTCATAAACGATAAGTAATTTTCTTTTAGTTGTAATGGAATTTGCTATTTTTTCTCCAGTTGTATCGTAATCAATACTTTTAGCAACTGTGCTAGAAGTAAAACAAGTGTTTTAATACCCACATGCAGATACAATCAGCCCTCGCGCTGTCAACGAAGAAAGTTGGGCATCGCAGTAAATCTGCCGGCGAGGGGACGCCAGACACCTGCAGCCCAGTGCCGCCGACGAGGCTTGAAAGCGGCCGCTCAGTTATTCCTGGCGCCGCGCCACAGGCGATGCCTGGAGGAAATCGCCCGAAGCTCTCGGGGGGAGGGGGAGGGCGAGGGAGTGCTTCCGTCTCGACTCCACCCCCGCCGCCGGCACCTCCATCTTGCGAGTCTTTCGCACTTTTACCACACTCGCGCCGGCGCCGTCCACCTCCACGGACTGGCTTTCTTTGAAACGCCTCTGCGCTCGCTGACAGGAGAAACTGAACGGAAAAATAAGAAGATGGATTCACTATCAGCGAAGTAAACTTGTTAAAAATGTTATACAAGTTTCACTCGTAGTTAGTTTTAATTTTATCTAGTTTAAATCACACATTCCATGTGTTATTTACCTTGCACTAATTTCTAATGAAAATAAAATATTTCTCTATCTATTTATGTGACATCTACTATTCCTGTGTGCAACAGTTTTGTGTTAGACGGTGATAGTTCTCAGTTTATACTATAATTTACTAGAGTTTTCGTATTATTCTATTTTATATTTATCTATATTAGTTTATACAAAAATGCGTATCTACTTATTATAAAAAAAAACACTATAAAATACCTAAACTTAATTCCCCTATAAATAATTACTCAACTCATCGTATTAAAATTGTTGAATAAATAGAAATTTCAATTATTAATTTCACTATAACATATGCTTCTTCTAAGTGGTCAAACGCCGCTAAATCGAATAAACAAAACTTCAAATTATTCAAAACAAATTCCTTATAAACATTCTAACTTGGTTTATTACACAAATGCACAAATTCATAATGGAAAAAATCTCCCTACAATTAAGTTAAAGGCTTAGTCAAAAAAAATTAGTATTCGATGCAAGAATAATATTGACATAACATCGACACGAATAAAACCATTTTGTTAAATGGGTTAGGGGTGTCACAAACCCCATAAACACTCCGGCGTTTCACCACTACTTTTTACAAAATCACGAATAAATATTATTTAAAGTTATTTTTAGTTTCAGGTTTGACTGAGGTTGTGCTCCGCAGCAACCTTATAATCATCAAATATTACTGATTTGTCTCAAACAGTATAGCTCGAATATTGCGAATTATTCGTCAAAACCATAGAAATGGACACTTTTCAAATGACCATGGCTCCATTTTTTATTGGAAATACTTTTAATTTAAATAAGATTATAGCTTCAAATCTCTACTTTAAGAACTTAGTCTCACACAATTTACCGTTCACTGCAATCGGTTAAAATTGCGCCGTGCGCCATCACTATTAACGAACCACAATTGTACCTCACTGTTGTATTGATATCTTTATTCACTGTTAGGCTACATTGCACATATTTGGATCAATCAAACGGGCTTTGATGTTCCTAGACTTAAAAAAGCACTATATGGCGTTTGGAAGCCAATGAGATATTTTTCCATTCTTCGTTACATTCTAAGTTTCCATGTCGTCTCACCCGGTGGCCTGCCTCACGCACCACGCGGGCCCGCGCCTCTGAAGAAGCGCACTCCTCAATGTATTAACCTGTGTTAGAAGGCACAGCTCCTTATCTACGAAATTGCCTAATCAGCTTCAATAGTCAGCCAAAAATCTCATAAATAAACAGTATATATTTAGCATATGCTCGTAAACAAAAGTCTAGTCTAAGTGGAAATTGCTTCTGTTTCATCAAGTTCAACTACTTTTTTTCGATACAGCCTAATATTTACATATATAGTAGAACCCCGGGATTCCGAACTACTTGGGGGTGTTCTTGTGCAGATTCCGAAATGTTAGAATTGTCCGAAAAAATGTTCTGTACATACACAAATACATGCATAGGATTACGACACACAATGCAACGTAGCGTGCGAAGTGTAGCGTTCGCATTATCACATCGCGTCATCAAGTCGATTCAGTTCCTTTACTCGAAAAGGTTACCGATTTTACACGTTCTGCAAAATGGAAATTATTGTTACATAAACATTTGATGCACATTCTAGTTACCAGTACAATAAACCTTTCATTTCGACAACGTTTTACAATGATTAGTCGTTCAGTTCTACAGTAATTATTAACTTCTTTGTATACACTACGAATAATAGGAATGGATACGTCACAGAGGGCTCACAGTGATCACTTCGAAAATGTGAAACCATTATCATCCTTACATCCACTATCATTCTCACATCCACTATCACTCTCACATCCATTATCATTCTCACACCACTATCATTCTCGCATCTACCATCATTCTCTCATCTACTATCGTTCTCACATCTACTATCGTTCTCACATCTACTATCAATCTCACATCCACTATCATTATCACATCCACTATCATTATCACACCACTATCATTGTCTCAACATGATCATTCTCACATCAC
>BOPP01000087.1:2831029-2856513 GCA_017312745.1 Gryllus bimaculatus | reverse complement strand
TGGTTTTGGTGTTTTAGTTTTTTAAGTTATCTTATTTCAAAAGCTTTATTTCTACCATTATCTTTGTACTAAAATGAGTGGAACAGAAATTTCGCAAAGTTGATTAGTGGATGCAAAAATGTACCGAATATACAGAGTCTGTCAGTCTACTGGCACAACAGCCTCTGACGGAGTCAAGGCCTAGCAGCAGCGTCACGACCGTGCAGCAAATGTTAAGGGGTGCGAGCACAGAGCACATAGACATACTTTCGCCGTATTCTGGAATTCTCAATTCTAGCTGTTTGCTTCTTCTTCGTTACATACCGTCATATACTTGGAATTTGCAAGGAAAGCACAGTCTGCCCCGACCGGGAACCGAACCCCCTCGTGGAAAGCAAGCACGCTGGCGAGTGCGCTCCGAGCCCGCGGGACACGATCGTACGGAGTAGTGGGATGAAATACTGTTTCGGATTGACGATTTTGAAATAAAACTCTAGAAACTGGTGTCAATCATGATAAAATAATATCTGGACATCTATTCTGTAACCGTCCTGCAATGTCGCACGAGCCATAATATCTTACGACCATGGCGCTCTGCAGCACAACTAAACTTTCTGGAAAATACAGTTACTCGTTGACATTCTGATACAAGATTAAGTCAACTAGCGTTTCTAGTGACAAACTGTGCGTGTCTGTGGACAAAAAATATTTTCTTAAAGTGAGTAGAAAATACAATTTTATGAAAACTTGCTAGAAAATGCTCATGTTACTCGATACATGTTTGTTTGCCACTTATAAAGAAATGTATTAATGTTTGCACTAACATTTTGAACTTACATTGGAACTTGTAAAACTTAAAGTAACGTCTTCAATGGTTAATTTACTATTACTATAATAATTATTATTATATTCTCAATTTTACACGTTTTCTTTCTAATGAACTATTCAAATTTTAATAACTGTGCAGTACCAGAAATTAAATATTTTTGATTGAAAGTAGCGTGACGATCATTATAATACAGTTTAGTCGATGTTTCGACTATGTCGACTAAGTCGATGTTGCGCTATTATGTTTTTATGCTGAGAGGAATTCAATTATATTAAATACGAAGTGATTTACAAAAGAATTTTCGCACGAGATGTAAAACACTAACGAAATTGGCAAAAATATTGTGCAATTAAGAGAGCAAAAAAGACATTTTAAGATTTTTGTATTTTTTTAAATTATTCAGACTATTTTGACCTTAATTTAAAGTCAGAATATTAACATAAAATCACTGCTTTATATCAATACATAAAGTACATGTGGTACATAATTGAAGGGCAATATACTGTCTGATTAATGGGGAAAAAGATATGTGAATCTAAAAATGAAGATCTTTTTTCAGGTCTTAAAATACTTTAGTATAAGAACGCGGTGAACTGAATTTCTTTAGTCAAACATTTGTAAGCTCGTATATTTGGAATTTTCAATTGTATTACTTCTTTATTGAAAAAATACACTGAAATATGATAAATGATATTTTCAATAATTTTTGTTCGTACACATCTGATTTTTAAAAAAAAAGTAATTCATAAAAACAGACATCCAGCTATGCGATATATCTGAGATCATTAATTAATATCTGCTCAGTTTACTGTGTAATATTATACATTTGAAGATGTCTTACAATGATATTCAAGTTTGTCCATTAAGTAATTTACAAATATATGAACAGATAAGGAACGTTACTAATAGACCAGAAAAAGTTACTTTACCAAAGTTTCATTTAAATATTTTCTTCACTGATATAGTTATTTGCTTTAATTTACCAAATAATTCAGCTTGTAATGTGTTTCTAACTAGATAAAACTGTTTAAAAGTAGATTTTTTCAGAACTAAAGATACAATTTTCCTTGAGTTTTATTCAGGAACACAATGCATGCTGTAGATACGAGACAAACTGCGTCAATTCTATACTTGAGTATACTGCATGTTTGCACTGTACTGTATACAATGGTACTTCATTAAGCAAAAAGCACCTGATTGATGACTTCTGTATGACTATATCGTTTCATTCCTAACACCGACAGTGTTCATATTCTCTCTTTGAAGATTTCGCTTCTCTTTCGCATTCTTATTCAGTGTCCAGAACCGCTCTCTCCCCTCCCTTTCCACCTTCCCCCCTCGACCTCCTCCCCGCCACCTCTTTTCTTTCCGCTGCCGTCTCAAGTTATAAGTTGGATAATCCGAGTTGTAGAGTTGCCGCGGGGTGGCTAGCGTAATCTATGAGGCGCCTGTGCTCGGAATACGCTCCGTGTTCTCTCCGCCCGCGCGATGCTCGCCCTGGTTCACGCCCGCGCCGCCGGCCACGCCCTCGGGGCGATCCCGGGTTAGGAGTATTTACTGGATCGTCGGCTCGCGACTACTTGCTCGTAATGCTGCGAATTACAGCGGTAAGTTCGCGCGCTGCTTTAAGCAAGATTAGGCCCGAAACACTATGTTTTTGGAGTACATTGGCCACGGAAACTTTGCGGAGACCCATACTCATACGTGGATATGAAGAAGTTAAGCTGGAAGTTTTTAGCGATCTTAGAAGTCGCGCTGAGTTGCTTAATGTCTTTGAATACTCTTTGGGGTTGCTTTAAACTCTTTTTTTCAGATATAGAATGCACATAACCCATGTGTAGTTTGCCATGATGTCCACGATTTGTCGATAATTCTTCAACTCAGAAATTTACACGCTATCTTCTCATACTTGAAATAGTTTTAGTTTACAGTTGACCAATCGTCACCACAAAAATTACGATTTAATTTTAGCAAGCCTCATTCAGTTTATGAAAAATAATAATAATAATAATAATAATAATATAATAATAATAATAATAATAATAATAATAATAATAATAATAATAATAATAATAATAATAATAATGTTTGTTACTGATGCAAAAATTAATAAAAGATTTCTCAACTAGAATTGTAATAATATTAAGTACACGTTGAGAAGCGTAATTTCGTGCCAACCCGCCCGTGCATAATCAACAAACTTTACCATTGTAGTCTTTCTTACCTACTAATACGAATAAGCAACTATTTTTAAAAGTATATGCGTTTGTTTTATTTATTACATTTTAGTAAATGCATTAGGTCTACTGTAACTTCAGAGAAAGTGTAGAATCCGTATCAGTATGCCTTGTCGCTATACCATGTGTTTCTTTAGTGTTCAGTGACTTTGAATCTAAACCGCACAGAAAACCAAGTGCGACTTACGACCGAATCTGCCGCAATACTGCATAGCCAGCAGACATTGATCACTTTCTGATTAATAACTCTTAATTTACTATTAGTGAAAACAGTGTCAATCTCCGAAACAGTCACTGCTCTCTGCATGGCAGGAGTGTGAATTGAAAGGTGAAAACTAGCCAATTACTGCGCAAATATCCAGTGCACTTAACGCATTAAATTCTAACGAACGTAACTACATAACCGTAACTCTTCCCAGAAATATTTTCAATTTACAACAAAACATCAATAACTAATACCGCAACATCAACATCTGCAACAATTTGCAAATGCAATGAAGTCTTTTCCACAACAACTCTGCAACATCAACTGCAACAATCTACAAATACAGCAATGTCTCCTCCGGAACCTCAACAAGAACTCACAAAACATGAATTCTGGCTACACTACGCATAAAAGGAATTATTTATATTTCTATCAACTGTATTTATCCCCCTTATCGTCACCAAAACCCGGCCATAAGGTTTTTCGCAGCATTATATAACTTTCTGTATTCTGCATATACAGTAGCGAGAAAGTAAAAAGAATAATGTGTTAACAAAGCCAGCTAAATAATATACGAATGATATTAAATGGTAAATATTCTAACAAATATGTGATGCAAAGGTATTGAATTGCAAAAATAGTTTCCTCTTAGATGAATTTGGCGTTAACCTTAATAAATCATTGTTTCTATTTAACGAGATCAAATTGTGCACCAGCCAATCACATATTTCTCTGGGTTGAACTAACAATCATGTTACATACATTCATGAAACTGCGAATAATACTAGCAAGAAGACTGCGATAATTATCTTTGTTCCAAAAAATACAAAATAGAGGTAGAACGTATCATCTCTCTCATTGGGTTTACGTTAGGAAACGGTGCAGCTAAAACCGACGGACAAACTGGGGCTCCTTTGAAATGCTTAATCAGGGACGGCTTGTTCTTGTTTTCTATAAACTACGAGTAACTTGAATACAAAGAGAAATGGCGATTTAATGGACTGCGTTGAAGGTCTCTTAGCCTCTTCTAAATAAGATAATTCGTGTTTGTTTAAACGTATCTATAACGTAGAAGTTGATAAAACATTGCTGACCTCTGTTTTATCCCTATTTCATACACACACGTACAACGTAATCTATATTATAATCCTAGTATTTCATTACAGAAACCTATTCATACTACTTTTTTAACCCTGGTGGCGCAAAATAGTTAGTTGTGTATCTAGAGCGTTCAATAGATGGTATTTCCCCGACGGCGACCTTCGACCTCCCGGGGCAGGGGCCACTGAGGTTGGAAGTCGATCTCAGCTTCCTAACGAGCGTGATGCACACAGCACTTTGCGGCTTACTAGTTCGTTGCTGAACGAAACGAAAGTTCGGAACGCTGTTAAATTGGCCTTGCGTCACAACTGAAAAGATGTCATGTAATCGTCAGTTGTGAATGTGGTGTGGAGAAAAACAAACCATAGTGCGTATCTACTTACTATTGCATAATCTTGGCTTAATTGGCTTAAAGGCCTTTGACCTAGCCACATAGGATCAAGTAAGCTAATTTTTTGTAATAATTACCTATTAAATAAATAAATAAATAAATAAATAAATAAATAAATAATATTCGCGCCTGTACAAGCAGTTGCGTAGACGCGTGTGCATAGTTCCTGCATAAAGTCTAAAAAAAACAAAGTTACAGTTAAGTTTTCAGTATTATATCAAGGAATATATAAAAATGATTATTATGGATTTCAGAACTGAATGGTAAATAACCGTATGAATTTCGTAAATGAGATGGATACTTGTAGTTCATTTGCCGCTATTGCCGATAGTTATTTAGAATATTTTATTAGATCAAAACATAACATTTCGATCAAGTTAGCCGGTGTGCCTTCCATAATTATTACTAACGTAAGTAATAAAATGTCTTGAATGGTAGATCTACTGTTGCTACTAATTCAAAAAATTCCCTCTCGCAGTTAAAAATGTTTGACTCGTTGTAATTTATATAACATCCATTATTCTTTACTCTGTTGAATTGTGATTATTGATCTGTGTTCTTTACTTAGTCTTGTAAGTTACTTTCTGCCTCTTCTTTAACGATTCTAAACCTCTGTTTGAAGTCTTAAAATCGCAATTGCCCAACGTACGAGCAATTTCAATAGCTTTTGCTTGTAAAATAGATCTTGAAATTGTCATGTTCTTCACAAGCGTTGCGACGAACCATTCCCGTGTGAAATCCTTAACTTCAACTTTCGTTCCTTATATCAGCCCTTCGTTTGGAGAGTAAAGAGTTACCTTGCAACTTTTCGCCCGTAATGGATTCCTTCTTCTGAAAAGTCGTATTCCCTTGTGTCGACTTTATTCCAAATTTTTCACAAATTGTGTGCATAGTTGTCTTACCTTTGCCCTTCAACACTTACCCATGCTGTTGCAATGTCAATAGTTTCCTCTTCCTAGATCTCATCACTCGCGAAGCACTACACTGAAAGCACATTGCTCATTTAACTGAAGTATCAGTTCAAACACTTTGAATATTCAGATGAAGCGGACACCTCTCTCGGGCCGTGGGAGAAAAGACAAACGCTGCATCATCGGCAATTCTTCATCTGGCTGCCTGCTTTCCAAACACTTCTTGGACCACTTCACCCGGAGCCACTCGGAAGCAACAGTGAGGAGCTCCGGGCCGCTCCACGCTCGTCACCGACCGGCGCCCCTCAGCGTGCGAAAGGAAGGATCGCCTTGAAGAATGTGCTCGTATTTTCCTCATTCCGTAACCACTAGGTCGCTAGCTCAAAATAAACTGAAAGCGTTGCCAATTTCCGCGTTCAGCAGGTACCGATAGCAACGTGTAAAATTACAATTATAGGCAAACGCATTACATTTATAAAGCAAACGCATGAGACCGATATATTTTCCCCTTGAAGACAGTTTTCTGTTATTGTTAGTTTCCGTTTTCCAACAGATAATACAGATACAACAAGTAATATGATAATATTTTGATTCACCTGCTTATATTTTTTTGCAAGTCATAATTTCATCACGAGAATATGTCATTTTTTCAATCCCTCGAAAATCAGTCGTATCTATCTCTCATGCGCTGGCATTGCTATTCTAATACACATTATAACGATGAACCAAAATCAAATACAATCTACGGCGAGCAAGGAACTGAACTCGAAAACTTGTGAATGGTGCGTCAGTGTACGGCTGTGCTCACTCACTCGCCCGCCTCGCCTGTTGGGTCGTGTGAGCTGCTCGCATGCGACGAGGCGCCGCTGGCAGGCAGCACGGCGTGCGCCGGTTGACGTTGGATTCGACACAAACAGTCGATTTCCTCGCTCCCAATCCCACTCCCGCGACCTCATCAAACGTCCCCTCCCATCGCTCCCCCCCCCCTCTCTCTCTCTCTCTCCCCGTCGCTCGCGGCTGCCTGTCGCCCGACCAAACGCGTCCGCGCCCAAAGCAAATATTTAGCAGAAATATTTGCCCCCCGTTCACTGGCCCGCTTAACTTCATTCTAATGACGACGGGGCATGTTCGTCGTTATTTTCGATATGTCGGATGTGCAAATGCCTTTGATGCCGCGGACTCTGTATACACCCGATAGGTCATGATAAAATGCGAAAAACTGAAACTGTTAATCTGTTCGTCCAACATGATGTTCTAATTTTAATTCAAAATATTGCCTACTTGTAAATTTCAATTATTGTTGTAATTCGCGAATGAAGGTTCACGTAGTTGTGTGCCGGGGCTCATGGCGCAATGGCTACTGCATTCGCTTTCCTCCACAGAAGCCCGGGTTTAAACCCCGCCCAGTCCACGTAGAATGTGTGGTAGTCGAAGTAAGTTCTTGATATTTTAAAACGTTTTCTCTCGTTTTCTCTGTCATAGTTGTTCACATCATTTCCTTTATATTTGTTGCCCTATCATCATTTCTTTTTCCTAATCAATTTTTTCGTAGTTATCAACTTTTTATATCACTTAAGAATCTCAATGAATTGAGTAAGTAAAGAACCCTTTAATCTGAACAAATAAATAAGTAAATCCAAAGTTTGTTAATAAACATTTTTTCTCAAGTTGATGTGTTTCGAACTGTAATTTAGTATCTTGTTTAAACACGGGATATTTTTTCCGTCTGAAACAAAATTATAAATTACTAAATGTTTTTGGATTGTACAAACGATGACAACTATGATACTGAAAGTGGTTTTGTAATAGAATAATCTCTCACAATCTTTCGAATAATCCTGGTAGAATAAAATTGTTTTCTTTATTCAAACTAAATTAAAGATTTATTCCATCTATGGAATATTCGACCTTGTTTACATCGTCCAAGCTTATATTTAAATCTTTTTGAATATTTATTTTAATACCTATCTTCACCGATTATGAGAATCTGTGAAAGATTATAAAAGGTGAATAGTTAATACATAAAACTATTTCCAAGCATGTGTAATTTACAACTAACAATGCTTGAAATAACTAAGTTACTTAGTATTTAATTTATTTTAGATTTCAACATGTTTGTTTTTCTAGGCTGTCTCTTGTGGCGTTTTTAGAAAGTGTGGTTATGAGTGAAGATACCGTCTTCGACTAAGGTGGAGTTGCACACTGCACCAAAAGTTTTTCAAAAATTGAAAAATTAACAGCCTACCTTCGAATTACATTGAAAACCTCATTTTAATATTGTGTTGTGTAATCAATGTATTCATGAATGGTCATGACAAATAAACATGGAGATTGAAATAAGTGAAGGACAACGATTTTACTTGAATCAGGAACTACAGAGCCAATGCATTCTACAGAAGCGATACTTCAAAAGTGAAAAGAACCAAGAGTCACTCAACCGCAACTGGTCACCCCCTCGGTGTAAAGTACTCAACCGTAACCTTGATCGCCGTGTGTCCTTTGCGACCAATCCGCGACAATGGGGTCGTCACTTCGCACCACGTGATCTCCGCGAGCAGAAAGGATCGCCGGCGCACGGAAGCGATGTAAATGGCATATCATTTAGTAATTAACTTGCCCCTCTCGGCGCTATTATTCATTCAACCCATTAATTAAACGCGCCAACCCGAAGAAAAATTACTCAACTTCTCCGATGCCCCGCCGTATATAATAGCCACCTGCCAAAGTCTGGAGCGGAGCCGAAGACGGAGAGACGGTCGATCTATAACCTCCGACGTTTTTTCTTCGCGCCGAGAAGAAAGTTTTAATAGGCTCAGACTTAAAAGTACACATTGTAAAATCAATCCTGTAATGGAGACAACGTGGAAAACAAATACTGATAATGGATATCAATTAGACGATAGAGAATGTCTCTTCTTCTTCTCCAACTCCTGCAAAGTAGAAATGATTTTAGAGTATGTTTTTCTTGTAAGCAAACGAAGTTTTCCTTTCTGAAACACATTATTCACTGCCGAAGTGTAAATGATGTTTTGATGGCGAAGAAATCTAGAGTAGTAGGGCTCCTATTTTTCCATGAACGAAATATATGAACGTTTACTGTGCATGAAATAAGATTGATGTAACAGAAATGGCTGAACTCAGTTTGTTCATTTTTTGGTGCCTAGAAAGTGAATATGTTTTTAAGGTTTTATTGTTTGAGTAAAATAACTAATTTTTCATTAATTTCTTTTTACATTAACTTTATTAAACTTATTTTTTCTTATCTTCTTCTGCACTTTAATGATATATTAAACTACTTAACATAAGCGAAGTCATGCCTTACAACCCGTCAACATTCTAAATTATTCTTTTCTCAAAGTCTGTATAAATTATGACATTTAATAAAATGAAAACTTTAATTGTTATTTGATATTTGTTTCAAAATTCATCTACTTCAATTTATTGAAGTTCTTTCTTCTCAAACAGTGAATACAACAAAATTGAAAAATAAACAGAAAACGTGCATATGCAAGATGTTTTATTTAAATATTAAATTAAAAAAATTGAAATGTAGCTTATAAGAACTTGTTTATATTCAAATGGCCTACTGAAGAAGAACAAAAGTGCTCCTCAAAACGTCGAGTGATAGTAATGTTTCAGAAAGTTAAACAGTACAATTCAATAAAATTCAAAATTTAAATTCTGGATTGTATTAACCTGTTGGCGTTCAATATTCCGCTGTCTAAAATAAAAACTAGACAAAGAAATCTAATTAAAACCCAAAGGCAGCCAGAAGATAGTGGAACGTGTCAATTACTACTTTGAAAGGTACAGGTCTAAATATATTTTCGAAGAATCTTTTACTTCTCTGGAAGCAAGTTGCTTCCGAATCTTCCATCTACATCCTCACTCGCAAAATTGAAACCCAGTAATTACAGGAAGAAAATTAAATTTCGAAAAGCACAAAAAACACCACTCTGGCGAATTCCAACAAGGTAAACACTTGCACGCACACTGCCCTCCCACCGTCCAGGGAAAAACTGCCGCAGCGCCGTCGCAGCAAACTACCTGCGCCTGGGGTGTCACTGCGAGGCGAAAGAGCGGGGATCGGCGCCGGGCGCCTCGGAATTTCATTAAAGAGGGGCTCCTTAGCCTGGGAGCCGTAATGGCCGCCTCATTTCGTCGGCGTCAGTGCAGACGGAGAAGATGGCGGCAACAGTCGTTGTCGTCGCCTCCTCCTTCATCTCCCCCCGCCCCACCCCACCCCCACCCCTTCCCTCGCGCATGTCCGCACCCTCATGCTGGACCCCACATCCGCCCCGCTCTCGCCCTCTCCCTCTCCCAGGCTTCGCCCTCCCACCTCCCCTCCCCTCCCCCCCCTCGCCCTCGCCCTCGCCGCCCTCGCCCTCGCCCTCGCCCTCGCCCTGCCCTCGCCCTCGCTCCTCTCGCCTCGCCCTCCCTCGCCCTCGCCCTCGCTCCTCGCCCTCGCCCTCGCCCTGCCTCGCCCTCGCCCTCGCCCTCGCCCCGCCCTCGCCCTCGCCCTCCCATCACCCCGCCCTCGCCTCGCCCCCTCTGCCCTCGCCTCGCCCTCGCCTCGCCCCCCTCGCCCTCGCCCTCGCCCTCGCCCTCGCCCTCCCCTCGCCCTCGCCCTCGCCCTCGCCCTCGCCCTCGCCCTCGCCCATCGCCCTCCCCTCGCCCTCGCCCTCGCCCTCGCCCTCGCCCTCTCCCTCTCCCTCTTCCCTCGTCTCGCCCTCGCCCTCGCCATCGCCCTCGCCCTCGCTCTCGCCCTCGCTCTCCTCTACTCCCCCCCCCCGCTTTGGCGCCGCCGCGGCTTCGCGCAAGAATGCGTCGTCGTTCGCGCCGCCCAGACAACGCGCGCCTCCCGACAAACGGCCGCTCGGCGGGCGTCGCGACACGGGCGGCTGGGGTGAATTTAGGAACCGGCAGCAGCCGCTCTAGATTTACGCCCCAATTTCACCCAGCGGGAGGGCTGAATTAAGGTGTACCTTAAGTGTAAGGAGCGAACGCAACCCGCCGTACCTGGGCCCGGCGCCCGCCGTGGGCGCGCCCCCGCCGCGCGTGCCGCGAGTGTTTTAGCGCGCATCGCATACATCATGCTCCTATTCTGGGAGCCCCGCCCCGCACCGCTGCGCTTCCCGCTGCAGCGCCGCAAAGGCGTTCGCCGCGACGCGGGCGTCAAAGGCCGCAGGCGAGGGGGAGGGGCGCTCGCAAAGAAGAATGTCCCGCGCGGAGGAGCGGCGGGGCGAGCGAATTGGATGGATGGCTGTTTGAACAAGCGATCGAGGGTAGGGGCTTGGATGGCGAGATAGGTGGTGGGATGGCGCCTGTTGTGAGCGCCGAGAGACGGGGTTCGCCCGCTTCTTAATACCGTGCAAGGTGTGGTCGTGCCTAATAGAATATTCTACAGGGAGCGTGGAAAGTCAAGTCTGAGGAGTAAAGAAGAGGCAGAGGAACGAGTTTCAATAGCGTGGGAAAATTAGTCCTACGGAGCACGGAGGGAGCTGTGTTCTTAGCCCGTTGTGTTGTTTTGTGATTAATTTTCTCCCGCTTATCGTGTCCTCATCCTTTCATCGTAAAATAGACACATGTTGACTTATTAAAGCAAAGCATTCTCTTCTGTGAAACATTGCCCTCCCTATTTCGGTTGAAATATGGAAAGTGTTTGTGAAACTGAACGTGCGTAATGAAACAAAAGTTCCTTTACAAACATGGAATGTTTTCACAAAACATTAGTGGCATGCGTAATACCTACTTAAAATTTGTAGTACTGTAACTGTGGATTACAAGGATCACCTGCTGTGAGAACCAGATGCATTTAAGAAAATTTTACATACATGAGAAAAATCTTCTCGCGTATACACGCTGTTTGATGTCAACAGGGCAACAAAACGTTAGTAGTAGTTAACGCAAAATTTTAGGGGTATGGATTTAAACTACATGCCATCGTGATTTTATGAAGAGTTTTATAAAATTAACAAAAATATTTTTGAAAAACGATAACTTTGAACAATAATGTAATTTACCTTTTTCGATAGCAAATCCATATATGGTGAGTCGAACTTATTCAATTTATCTCCATAAGTAAATACATGGAAATGTGTATTATTAATTAATGCTAAAATTAAGCGAATCAATTTGTAGCAAGTTTTAATACATAAGCTTTTAATCACAGATTCTCTCGATTTTCATTTAAAAGAGTTATTTTGAACTCGCAGAGTTCACAAAATCGCACAAAGAAATAGCCAACAAAAATAAATATTTGTACATAGGTTTTTATTCACGTATGATATAATCTTTCAGTACAAGTATATACTTTACATTGTACAAATAAAATAAAAACCATTTGCCATATTTTCTATTACTTAAGGAACAAAATACTATGTTTTATTTCAACAAGGCAGATATCACACTCTGCATTAAAATTATTTCCCTTCAGTAATATTTAGTTTATCCGTTAATGTTCACACGATTCAAAGTGGTGTAATTAATCCTGAAACATTTTAGTGCATAACTGCGTTTGAAACTACGTGGAGGGCGATTCAGGTGAAACACTCTGCATAATTAGGATATTAAGCGACTAATACTGACAGGGATGCCCGATGGCACCTGAAAACTCCGACAGTTGATGAATGTATGATGGGTGTTAAATTTATATGTGTGTGTGTGTGTTTTTAATTGAGTAAACAATCGTTAAAATTGTGTAATTACAAGTATTACACAGTAATTTAAAATACCTTGTACAGCAGTATTAAAGGTGGCCACTACAAATAATTCATTACATTCCACCAAAACGTTCTTGCAAATACGTAATACTATTTTATTTAAAAGAGGCCTTTGAACCCTATCCTTGCATTCTCTTGCAGGAACTAATAGACAGGCTTTGCCAATGTTTTTGAGATGGCGCGTAATTGTGTGGGCTTGCGGGACACACGTGCGCACTTTCGGTGGAAACATTCTCCCTTTATTCAGCCGAGCTTTTTATGTACATATTGGCATAACATTCACATAGATGCTTTAGAAATTCCGTTTCAGTTGTGACTAGGCTGTGAATACTCTGAACACTAGGTACTACTAATACTAGCAAACCAGGATCAGTCAATATGAGCCTTACGAATCTATCCAATATGTAACCGAGAAGCAACTCTGCAGAAACCGCTCTCGAAATTTACTCCTATGGCAAACGCGCCTCACGCGGCTCCTGGCGGTTGACGGAAGCTCATTTCCGGTCACTAAACTCCGGCATTTTTTTTTCTTTTTTCTCTCGCGGCGCCGATTTTACGAGAGCGTTTCCTCGTCCTCGTTACACTGAGAGGAAGGAAGTCATCGTCTTAACGCCACGCTATCGAATTACTCTCCCTTCAGAGACTGCGCTTGCCGCGCCTTCTATGCAAATGACCCCCAGGCGGCATTTGTGAAGTATAAACAGGCTGGGAAATTAATTACTGCGAGGAAAAGAAGTGGAGGTAGGGAGTGGCCTAAAGGCGAGTGCTTTATTGTTTTACAATGAGAGTTATGAAACTAGTTCTGGAAGATTTGCAGTTTAAACTAATAAACTTTTATTCAAACAATAACTTATTAATTCGTCCTCGTTTATCTAAGAACCAAGCTATGCGAATTTTGATGAAAATGTTTCTAAAATTTGATCATAATGTAAACTAGTGGCGTGTAGCAGAAAAACCTTTTCATTTATGAGCGTAAAAATAATATAAAAAAATTTCGAAATTTTCCATTATTTTCTATTGCGACCCCGCTAGGTTGAGCCAACATTCGCTTACTGACAGAATTGACAGAGAGATTTTCTACACTCTATACTTTTCCTCCCTGAAATGTTAATTGTGTTTGATACGGGTTTGTGAAAAGTATTTCGAGTCCAGCAAAAGTAAAGAATGGACAAAAGTATAGAAAGAGCGTCGTTGAAATCAAATGATACTGAGGAATCGAGATACTAAGTACATTATTCATGACAAGGAAAAATACAAAGAACTAGTATGTGTTCTTTAAAAGTTTGTATTATGAAGAATGTTATCATTCCTTTAGAGTTTTAGTTTGTTTGGTTTTGAGACATTTTTATTTAACTGAGATCCACTACTTCAATGTGTATTTCTACTGTATAGTTTTAAACATTGATTGCTTTGATTCCAGGATAACTACCGGTTTTCACGTGATTAAATTAATTTTTTAAGCAAATCTACGATGCTCTGTTCAGAAGAGCTTCACTACATTTGAAATAATTTCTCAAAATAAGTTACAATTATCCATGTTTTCCATATGCTAAACTATATATTTTCTGATGTTAGACTTTTCATTCCAAGAACCATGATTGGACTCTATAGTGAACAATTGAAAACTCCGCTCAAATAGAAAAATCGAAAGCATTAAAATTGACTTTTCATTACGTACGGGAACTTAGTTCTATACTCCAATTCAAACGACTCCAGTTAAACGATTCTTAATTTAATTGTATTAACTTATTAAAATTACCACAAAAACAAGCTGAACTTAATAAAATATATGGCAGTGCATTCTATAGGCAACCTATTAAATTTCACTTATTATTAGATTCAAAGTCATAACTGCATATTACAAGTATAATGGATGGACAAAAATGGTCACCTCTTGCAATGCTCCCCATCGACAGTGACCCAAATACCCGAATACCCGACCAATGAAAGAGTTTGTACTGTTTACTTCGATTGAAGAATTTTGTTACCAATTTCATTTATCTTAAGAAAAATAAATATTTTATATATTTATGATTGTAAGTAATGATAATATATGTTGCGGTATTGTCAGTGCTTCGAATAAATATCTTAACGCAATCTGTGTAAGTTCAGTATAGAATAAATTAGTAATTCTGAAAAGTATAAATTTGTTTTATGCTGGTCTCAGTATCTGAATATCGCTTTCATTGTCATGATTTTTGCACTAACAGTGTTTTTACTCTTTCTTTACTCTCTGCTGTCACTCTTTCACGTGTCGATAGAGTCGCGCCTTTCGTTTTACATCCATGTCTTGTTGAGCAGTTTTCACTCCCGTCCAACAACGACGCATCACATTTTGTGTCTCTGACCTCCCTAAAAGTTGCAAATTTCAATTTTTCCAACGTGTGACCAATGAAATGAACAAATGTTTAATATGACATATTGCTCAGAGACGCTTCATTACATTACTTCTCTTACATCACTACTCAGTCTTCAAGAGGGTACATGAGAAAGTCGAATTGGTGAACAAGCTGCTAAGTGAGCCGGAAAATATTTTTTTTAAATATATAAACAAAAACTTCACAAAAACAAAAATTAATGTGTGCATTTATGGAATTGGGAGATGTAAGAAACGCTGAACCAATATCAATGCAATCGCGTCTGAGTGCCATATCTCTTGGAGGCAGTAAGCTCCAAGACGAAGGACTTGGAATTAGGACGACGATACGATTAAGCGACAATTTGAGAAATGTACTCAAATGTTTTTGTCGAGTATCCGTGTTTCTGATGGAATATTGAAGAGAGGCCAATCCTGGAAGACTTTTGACGCCCCTGCGGGGGCGACGGAGAAGGAAGAGCATGGACAGAGCAGTACTTTTGCAACTGACATGACTTACTTCGTAAATGATTATGGACTAGTAAAACCTGGCGTCGTCGACGCTGTAAACTGCTAATATATACACAAAAATGCATATTTTATTATTTATATATTTATATATTTATATATTTATATATTTATATATTTATATATTTATATATTTATATATTTATTTTACGTTAAAAACAGTTAAAAGCCATGTGTGACGTGCTAGGGGGGGAGAAGTGAATACTGTACACGAGTTCATAATAATTCAGTGGTACCAACCCTAAGCCATAGACTGCTTGAATTTCGGATGCAGAAAGAAATATGCGTTTTTTGCAAGGATTGTTAACAAAAATTCACACCGATGTAATAAAATATACTTTCAAGGGTAAACCAGCTATAAATTTAGGCTCTTATATCTCTGCATGTCTTTCGTGAAGAAATAATAGACACAATAACCTGGAGAACAATAATTTGAATACTTATATTCCCACTGAATTGTAGATGTGCACAGATAATAAAGTTACATTGATATTCAGAAGCATTTTAAGGGACCATCTCAACATTTCCTCAAAGGATCAGGAACTCTGGACAAAAAACCTGATCGAGATGGGGATCATTGACCCAGAAGCTGCAGTGCAATACTTGTTACAAGTTGTTTAGAATTACACAGTCACTTTACATTTCTTTTGATGCTCGGTGTAGTCCCTAATTGTACAAAAACAGTTATGCCGCAGAAAATATTTTACTTAAGACTTAAACTTTTCTATCGAATTTAATCCTTTTTAGGCATCTAGCAAAGTGTTTTAATATAATGTAGTACATGCATTGAATGTTAATTTTTTGTAGTGAGCTGTCACCCGACGAATCTTCCTAATTTTTGAAGAGATTAAAATTCCACAAACTCAGTCTAATTTGTTTTCACTTCTACTTCTACAATTGCTCTATTACTCGTTTTGTATACGAATCTGTGTAAACATTAAATGGCCACTACTTGTGTATGTTCATGTGAATAAGGTGTTCGTTAAGCTTAAGAGAAAAAATTGTGGGTCACATTCATTTAAAAATCGGCATTTGCACACTTCAGAACGAGAAAATGAGGAGTGGAACGTAAGAACGTTCATTCCTTTCCTAGCCTACTACTCCTAGTTTTGTTTTCTCCGATTTTATTTGAAATTATTCAATTTTAATTATCTGTAGGGCAATACTATTTGTAAGTTGTAAATTTATTTTAAAAAATACGATAATAGAATTACAATGAAAATGAAATCTGCAGCGCGATTCACTTGGTAATTTAAATGTTTACTTAAAGATAGCAACATCAGAGTTACTAACGTCGTTATTATATAAGAAAATTATGACGTACGGAGAGAAAATTGTCTTTGGGTACTGGAGTTTAATCAACGACACCTACATAGATATTTATGGGGCGTTCTTTAATTCCCGGCATACTCACTAAGAATACTGCACCAATACACGTAAAACCACATTTTGGGGAATTATTTGAATCTTCTGGCCGGATCCGAAAAGCAATTAATAGTTTCTAATCAGGGGATGGAGATGCGTTGAAGGACACATCATATGTCTCGATTGGAGGACTTGGATTCTACTGCAAGTTGTCTAACCGTGAGTGACGAATCCGCACACACGCACATACGCACACTGGGAGTTATTCAAATACTGTTTAGGGATATGGGTTGAACCGGTCAGAATGTTGGGTTGAACCGGCCTGGGTAGAACGCATTGACTAACTGAGCCTGCAGGGACCGACCTTTTTAACAATCTACTTTACGTGCCTTTAAAGGCCGGTGTATGCCAGTTATGAAGGGAAATGTGTGCTAAGTGCGACCGTGACGTCCCAATCCGTATGTAGGAGGGATTATGGGAAGTGGGAGTCGGAATTAAAGGGGAGTTTCAAATGAATATGTTTTCCGAAGAAATCCCTTTTCGGCGAACACGGCCGAAAGAGCAGCATAATTCAAACGCTCTTTAGAGCACAGGAAGGCCGCACTCTATCGGACACGTTCTGGACGAAAACACGCCCGAATTTACGTATTGGCATGCCCGTATCAAATGAACATGAATAATTCAGCCAAGCTAAGTCGAACTGTATAACGTTATTCTTGGATTCAGGCAAACTCGTTTTGTTAGTTAATGAACGAAAATGCTTGGAAGACCTTCGATTTAATTCTTCAAAATACCCGTGTACCCGGACACTTCCAAAGAATTCAATAAAATTGATTTCTAATAGTTTCTGCAAAACACAAATTTAATCTTACTTATCCAATAGGCATTTTAAGTTTCTTGTGCAAACATATCTCATGGAAAATGAAACCCATATTAAATGTAGGTTTTCGCAAGATGATGTAATACATCTTCCCTGTTTTTGATTTGAAGACAATTGCGTAGTACCGGGAGAAAGGGTTCAGTGTGTCAACTGATATCACAACAGTACCTCTGACCGGGAGGTCCTAGGTTCGAGTTCCGACGGTGGCAGGGTTTTCGACATTCACTAGAAAGCTAGGTGCAATTAATTTGTTGTCTGTCGGAGAAATCTAGTAGCCAGCTTCTCTGATCGGTAGTTTTCCGTTATTTCACCGATCAATGGAAGGCGAATGCCCGAGCAGTAACCTAACACACACAGAATCTCACCATCCAGCGGGGAAGATCAACAGTATCTATCGAGACAAACGCATCCACTACACTTACGGGACTAACGACCTTAGTCGTTGGCTGACCAGGAATCTCTAGTCGACCTACAAGTGTGAGGTGCAGTTCTCAAGAATGATCGGAACCTTTCTTTAGAACCAGTCGTCCGTCGGCCGTTCGGACGGTTCCTCTCTTCGACCGTAGCCTCATCCCTCATTGCGCCTCGCGGCACGCGCCTGCCCTACTTTCTGCCGCACGAGTTGCCCGCGGCCGGGGCTCTGCCCGCTCCCTTCCTTCCTTCCTGTCCTTCCGCAGCAGAATCTGCGTGACGCATGTTGTTATGAGGGCAGCCCCGCTCGGCGCCTGCTGAATATTCCACGTGCTTTGAATTATGGACCGGGCTCGCAAACGAACAACCCGCAAACGAATTGAAACATTCACAGCTTATACAGGTTGGCTGCTCACGACGTCACCGCCAACTTTTGACCTTTTTTCGCGAAATCAATGTAGTTACAAACCGAGTTGCTAACACACGGTGAAAAAATGAATTAATGTGGAATAGTAAAATCGACCGAGGTAAATAAAGGGTTATGAATTATGGAAAATATTAATTGCTTTTCCAGAAATGCTCAAGTTATTTTTAGATACAATCCTCAGTCACTGTCGCAATCACGTACTCTCGTACTCTCCACTGTTTCCCTCGCATATATGTTTTCAGAAATCACACACGACACATTGCCCTCGATGGGTTTGTTGAAATTCAAATGTTTATTGTTTACGTGGTATTGCTGAACAAATTGAGTGTTCCGTATTGCGACAATATTTCGTAAATACTCGTATCTACTATTTAAAATCTACAAATCTGAATAGTGGCAACTATGTTTACTTTTTGTTTTCCTGTCTCTTTTATCCATCACCCTTCCATTTTCTCAAAATTAGCACACCTAGTGCAATATTTAGTGATTTTTTTTTAAATTTACATAAACGATTTTCATTTTTATAAGTACATTAAACTATTTTTTTAACCATTTACTTTTTAAGAAATTTTATTTCTCAATTATTTGTATCAGCGAGAAACGTTTAGCAACAGGATTACTTATCCCTTCCCTCTTTAAAAGGAAAACTCTTCTGAAAGCTTCAAACTGATGTGCTTATTACACTAAAATATGTTCACATTCCGTTTTATCATTACTAACTTTATCATTAATATTTTTGCAACTCTCGGCTCAACGCTTGTAGCCCAAACACAATTTTCTCAAAAACGGCTCAATATTTTTTCTTCAAATTTTTCGAACGGATAGTGCTAATTGAACCCTTTAATATGACGTAAAGTTCATTTCGGGATATTTTTTAAAAATAAGATCAATGTAATTTTCTTGAAAGATCTCTCATGCTATTAATATGCACATTTACAGATATTTGTAAACACAATAGTATTTGAAAGTTAATGTTCTTCAAACGACATCAAGTGAAGTCTTTCGAAATATCAAATATTTTCTGTTAAGACCTTCGAATTTTGATTTTACAGTAGGGCTTAAAAGCCATTTTCTTAAAAACGGCTCCAAATTTTTCAACAAAAGTTGCAGTTTAGGACGAGTTTTTACTACTCTTTATTATCTAAAAAATATTTCCGTTTTATTATTAGAAAACCGAAAAATTAAGAAAATTTAAAAAAGTGTTCATTGGACGGTGATAAATGGCAGCGTGCAAGAGTATGTTGCAAGTTCGTATAGCTAGCCTAGACCAAAGGAAATAAAAAGCTAATACGGGAAAGTCTGTGCCTTTGTAGCACCACTAGTTTTCGTAATAAAATGTGTTCATTAAAAACATATATTTATGTAAGATCATGTTCAATTCTTCGAAAACGTGACTTTTTTGTATTATTGTATCATTAGAAAATTTTTATTTTGTTTTAAACGGCCTAAAAATGTTTAATTAAATTTGGACCTTAGCGTGAAGGGCACTTACGAGACCGCTTAAAATTTATCGGCTTCCTGCAACTAGAATTGTGAAAATACTTTTTTTCTTAATGAAAAGTGTTCAGCGAAACAGATCTTCAAAGGTCATGTTGAATTTTTTGAAAGTATGAGTATTGTTTGTATAATTTGGAGTAAAACACAGTCGCCAGCTCCGAAAATCCTGAAGTTAGTGAACATTGTATGTGAAATGTTCGAGGCAGTTGGATACCACGTAAGTTAGAATTTGTATATTATTTCATATTCCTTCGTTTGTTTCTTATATTCGATCTTTTGTGATACGTTTACAAAACAACCTTTTGAAAGTTATTTAAAACATATTTGAAATATATAAAATGAAAAATGCAAGCCTTCAGGGAATATCAGATTGAAATGCAACAATGGCATTTCACCCCGCGACTCAGCAGCTGGATTTTTGCGAATTGCATCTCGTAGTTGGGACATGATTTAGCGGTTATAATTGTCAAATTCGTGTTTATATTTACTTCAAAATATTTTTTGTTGCATGTTTATGTTCTACGATTTGTAATGTGTTTTGCAAAAGATGACGGCTGAGATGTGTTAATTGTGGTGTAAATGGATTACATAACTATTACTAAAGGCGAGCAAATACCTGCTGTTTTAGCACTGCTAGTTTCTTTATCAAGAAAGAATGGATCATTTTTATTTATTTAGTACATCATGATTTTATCTCGCAGACCCAAACAGTTTGTTGTCATTCAGCTTTGGCGGATATGATATACAAACTGATTTGTCGGTCGTGGCCCTTGTCATAACAATTTCCATCATCCTCAAACTCTTAATTTCTTACCTGAACGAAGGACCACACGCAGGGGGAGCTGTGAGACTCGTATGACTGATAACTAATTACATTGGGAATGGCACCATCATTCAGGTATAAATAAAAACATGTAAAGTTAACATATGTAATTAAATTGTAAACTAATTGCTACAGAAATTTACAAACAAATTGTAGTATGAACTGTTGAATTTGTTGTGCAGGAGGACATGAAATGTTCTTGCGGTTGATCATTGTGAATTAATTAAAGATCTTTCAACATAAACAATTGGAGGTTACAAAGTTTCAAACTGTTGGGATGAACTTGTGAGAAAGAAGCAACACACACATACAATGCCGTGTTTTACGGCACCGACATCAGGCAGTGGGCGCGCTGTGCGGCTGCAAGAATCATCAGCTGTGGGAGCAGCACGCACGTGCACGCAGGAAAGGCCGGCTGTCCACATGACCTGGGTCAAGCACGCAGCGAGTACCCCGCTTGCCTTGCTCCAAGCCAGCAAGCTTACTTGAAGAGCCAAGGCGCCGACAAAGTACATGTTTAAAGGCAAGTACTGGTATACGTTCTCATCAATTGCAAAGAGAATTGAATTCAGTTAATGTAAGTGGTGTATGAGATTATCAATATTGCCATTACATAACAGAGCTGAACACAGTCACCAGTAATTGAATAAGTTCCACTACACACAGCGAAGGTTCAGTGGAAGCCAGTGCAATCAGGGAATAACGTGAATCCGTAAAAAGTGCATGCGCAAGTTCCGCGTCAATGTTATGATTAAGATCATGCCATTTGTATTGCACAGGTACACATTAAAAGAACTGAAATGTTACCTTCTAAACGCATTGGGCACCAAGAAAAGTCACGTGTTGCATCGAACTGAAGTTGCCGCCTCGGGAGGGATTGGGTTGCGACTGTCGCGCTGCGCTGCGCAGTGCTCTGTGCCTCGTTTCTGATTTCGACGACTTCTAGCGACTTTTGCTAATGAACATTAAATTGGAAGCCAGATAATTGTTATTGATTAACAAACTAAATTATAAGGTTGTGTGGCATTTTGGTTTGTAGAAATTATGATACTACTTTCAAGTTTAACTTCGTTGGAGTTACCTTGTGCAACAGCATTGGACGGCCCGCACCGCAGTGAGTTCCTGGAAACAGTCGAGCGGACCGAGGCAGGAAGATTCCAAGAATTGCCCGCGCCCGCTCTCAAGCCTTATAGACACAAACAGTTGTACACATTTTATAAAAATTGTTAGTACTAGAACCTGACTGCATTGATGCGCATGTGTTAAGATAAATATTTAGGCTTATGAAATGAATAGCGCGTGTTCCCGGACAAGTTTCATATACTGTTCCCACAGGCATACACTCACCATATATTTGTAAGGCCATCTTACTGATGCAGAACTATGTTACAACGTCAAACAGCTCTTCAGAAGACCGCAGAGACTTGTTTCAATGAAAAGGGCTTTCTTCGCGGAGATTTCCACGTGCCCTCACATGCACACACAGACACACACATACAGACACACACACACACCACGAACACGAACACAAACATTGACATACGCACACACACACATGCCCGCGCTGTGTGGCTGTCGCTGCGAGCGAGTCTCGACCGCAGCGCTGCCCGTGTGTCTCTCTCGCATTAATTGGCGCGGGCGGGTGCGGCCGCAGAGAGGCGCGCTCGTCGGATTTATCGTAATGAGCGCCCGAAAAGGTGGCTTGCGCGCGCACAGCGTCGGGTGGTGGGAGGGGAGTGGAGTGGGTGGGAGGGGAGGGGAGCGCGGACGAGTGCGGGAGACCGAAATTCGCGAAATGTTCCCGGTAACGGATGCGAGGCGAGTAGTGGGCACTGAATGGAGCGGCTCCGACCTGAGCGAGCGCTGTTGGGTTGGGTTTCCAGAAAGCGTGTTTGTTCTGTGCGGTCGCGAGGACGGTACATGTAAGACCTCCTTAAAATGAGCTCGCCGGTTCTTTTTTTCCTTCTGTGCGTTTCTTTTCACTTTCTCGCACTTACTATCGTAAGAAGAGAAAGTATTGTTATCGTGCGTCAGAAAACGACGAATTTTTGACATAAAACCTCTTGTTACCGAGCCCTGGTAAGGAAAGAGGGGTTACTAAATATAGAAAAAATCCTCGAACACGTCAGAATCCATGTTTAGTGGGACAGAAAAATCGATTGACAGCTAATATCTGTCTCTCTGTGCGTCAGTCTGTACACATTGCTAGTACACCAACCGTTCAGCAGATATTCTCCGTAATTGGAGCCAATTATAAACAATGCAAATTAAAACAAGTTCTGTTTATGGCAAAAATGACGTTTTTATCAACAATTGATAAGAACATTGAAAATTGAATTAAAATGCCCTTTGTTGGCAGCGCTCATCGCTGCATGGGCGCTTTGTTGGCAGCGCTTATTGACTGAGATGTGTTGATATAGACAGAAATGTGATATAATATTGTTTCATAACCGTTAATAAGGGGCGAGAAAGTATGTGCTGTTTTAGCATCACAAGGTCTGTGTTTTTTCTTGCTGTCACTGATTTCGTACTCATCTCTCCGATTCCCTGTCTCTTTTCTCTCGTCTTTGCCTTGTCCTTCTTATCTGGCACTCTTATCCACTTTTCCTTTTTGACTCATTTTTTCCTGTCTCTTTTCATGTCTCGTTTCCCCACTTCCTCTTTGCTGATACTTTTTCTTGTATTTTCGTCTTCCTAAGGCGTTATTTCCGCGCGTAAAAGACAGTTGAAATGTGATATTACTGTTGGCTTCAAAATTGCTGCATGTGTATTTTCAGTCTGAAATATTAATAAAAGGTGAAATATTAACACATCCAAATATAGGGAACATTATTGACATTTATTCGTAGTTCATAATTCATTATTCAACGTAGCGTTTTTCAGGAAGTAAACTCAAATAAGTCTATACAAAATTTGTGGAAAGTTTCTGGGACTAACAGAAGAATTGTTTTTGTCCCCTTTTTAATAAAATTATACTACTTTCTACTTTCTTACCTCTGTTTCCAACGAATGATATGTGAAAGAACTCTAGGTACAAAATATTATCATATCAATATCTAATAATTTAATTTAAATAATGAACTTACTTTTCATGCAAGATCTGCCGTTTAGTGATTGTACGGACACATGTAAATATGTTTTTGTTCACATCATACTCGGTCTCACTTTATTTCCAATCATGTCGCCTGGACAGTTTCTCCGATAGATATGTTCCTGATATCATCTAGTTATTCCCAAGCTTATCCTTTTATCCTAGATTTGAGCTCAATTGTTTACTTTAAAGGTCGACTTTTAATTTCCGTCCATTAGTGCACGATAATAGAACTATCACTTGAATATCATATTCTCCTAGTCTCTCGATAACAGACTTTTTCAAAAGGTGTAATGTACAATGATTTATGTTTAAACTAAAAAAGCGATATCTTAAGTTGCAGTCGGTGAAGACATCGGAGAGCGTCTGAGCGTTTAAACGTGGGGCGAGCCGCCAAGTGTTTGCTACGCTGATCCCTCCACGCGTCCCCCAACCCCCGTTATGCAGACCAGAAATATGCCGATAAATATCGTGTATTGGAGGGGTCTGCTCGTGCCTCAACCTGCACGTCTCCGCTTGGTGTCTGATATACAGTGTAGCTGGTTACTAAACAGTTACCTTCGCCTCGTTGTTCACAGCCAGCCGCATTGCTGCTCCTGTTAGTGTCCCAGAACGCGGAGCTATTACTCCCGCGGCTCCACATTTGTTTCATTCCAATGCGCTCGCTGTCCATCTCTCCTCTCCGGAAGTCAGCATCATCCCTTGCCTTCAACCCCGAGCCCTTTCTCGTGTATGAAGTCTTGTCACCAACTGTCACGCCCTTTTCTGCCCCCTTTAATCAGAGTTCTCTCAGATTCCCTTGATATTCTTAAGTCACATATCTTTTCTCTAATGCAGCTCCCTCCGGCTTGACACCTACGACTGATTCAAGGCCACTACTCTCTCTTCACTTTGTTGTGAATTAAATTCCTTCAACCTCTTAATTCCAGCTCCGACAAAAATTACTCACTGAATCATTTGAAGTTTCATGAAGGCGATGTCAAGGGAACGCCCGATATTGTAACGGTTGGATATGTTTGTTGGCCAGATAATTCAAGTAAAAATAGAGATAAATTATGTTCATGTGTCACACAACAAAAAAGAACAACAAATATGACCGTTCTCAATATCCTGCTTTGAATATAAAACGACTATTACATTAATTAACATAACTCTACATAAATGTTAATAACATTTTCTCATTTTAAATTTCATAGAAGTTTTAAAATTTCAAACTTTTAATTAGTTTTTCAAAGTATTGTTTCTTTTTACAAAGAACACCGCAGAAGGCATCCACCTAACCGCACACTTGAACATCTTTTCTACCGCTTCATCTCAGCGTCGCCTCACCGCCCCCACTGCCCCAAAGCCGCCACAGGCACTACATCCGCCTTCCCGGCCCCAAATCCTCACTCCCTCCCCTCACCAGCGCCCTCTCCCCGCTCTGCCCACCCGCACACTTCCACTGTTGGGGGGCTAGCTGACCACAACCGCCTCGGCCGCGGCACCCGCGTCGCGCTGGCCGTTCCGGTTGCCGCCGCCGCCCACGCCCGCGCGTCCGAAAAGTGTAGCGTGTAAACCCATCCGGAGATGGCATATCGCACGCGACGGCCGCCGGAGAGCGGACGCGCAGGGCTGGCGGGAGGGGCGACGGGGTGGGGGGGGCGGCCTTGCCGGGGGCTGTAGGTGTAACGGTGAAAGAGGAGAAGCGAGGCTGCGATAACCCAAACATCGCGGTCAGGAGTGGCGGCA
>BOPP01000087.1:2820709-2830927 GCA_017312745.1 Gryllus bimaculatus | reverse complement strand
GTGGCGGAGAGATTCGAGGTCGGACACAGAACATCTTTTCAATAAACATTTACGATCTATGTATGAATACAAACAAACGGTTTATTTATAATTTGTTCACAAAATATTGACAATTAAATATTTAAAGTATAAAGATATTGAGACGAAAGTATCTCGGCGGGTTCCTTCAGCATTTTTGTTTTAGAAAACATAAATATAAGGAATCAAATCAGTCTACCTAATTTACGTATGTTTAAAAATACACATCAAAGTAAATACACATTGCAATTGATCATACAATTAGAGGAAGCTTACAAAAGATGGATGAAAATATTAACTAGCGGTGCAGCAGAATGGCGCAGACTTTCTTCTATTAGTTTTCTCATTTCTTGGTCTGGCTAGCTATTCGGTCTAACGTCATCCTCTCCTGCTGCCATCTATCACCGCCCAAAGTAATTTTTTTAATATTCTCTTATTTCGGTTTCCTAATGGTAGAACTGAAATATTACTTCAAGAATATTTTAGAAAACTTTGTTTTAAATATAAATTTGGGTTGTAAACTTTGGAGCCGTTTTCAAGAAAATGTCGTTTAGAATTTACTGTAAATGGGATATTTGAAGCTCTTTTTTTCACAGAAGACTTCATTATTCAGAAACATCAATGGAAATAATTTCAAGCACTTATACTTACAAATGCAATAATGTATACAAATGACTGAAAATACTTATGTTAACAGCGAGAGATATATTTTTAAAAAATACTAGTATACTTTGTGAAAAAGAAAATAAATACGTCAATGTGGCATTTATGCCATGCCATTTCATCTATTTAGAACTACTCAATGAAAAGAAATTTTAAACAAATATGTTGCCGTTTTCAAGAAAATGGCGTTTGAGCTTTCCTGAAGATGCGGTAATTTGAGCTCTTTTTCACAGAAAAGTTTTGAAGCTTCGAGAAACTTTAAAATACATCATTTAAAACACATGTACTCATAAAAACAATAATGTATACAATTCAACGGTAATTTAAATATTAACACGAGAGAGATGTCAAAAAATAAGAGTTGAAATAGGTAAAACCAGGACGGTATAAGTGACATCTCATAAATTCTGAGAAATCTGTTTTTAGTCAAAATCACTGTAAAGTCGTGGTGCTTTGTTTCATCATAAAACCACAATATTTCAATTGTTCGTTAAAACCACGAAATTATTTTGCCACTGAAATGTAGCCAAAAATATACAATTCTTATCCGAATTTATAAAATATCACATATACCGTTCTGGGTTTCACTCATTCATTTGTGATTTTTTTAAACAACAAAAAAAGAGAAAATTTAGTTTATGCCATTTGTTACAGTTCATTGAGAAATATCACTACCAAAAGTTTTAAATGATTGGGAGTCGTTTCGGTGAATTTCTCGTTTTTGAATTTTTTAAATATTGCAATAATTTGATTCAATATTGTGCTAAAACTAGTAACATTTTCAATTACACACGGCATTAATGAAATAATTGCGAAGAACAAATATTATTTTAAGAATAATGTTTATCTTCAATTTTGTAGTTGTTGTAAAACGCTGATGAACTTCGGCAATTTTCAAAAATTCAGAGTTAACAGTGAAAAACGGACCAATTCCTCATTTATAAGTGTGTTTAATTCTATTGTTTCAAAAATTTAAAAAGAATTGAAGCTCTTTTTGTCAAAATTTTGTGTTCCAGAGACTTCATGCAAAGTATCTTCCAATTTTAAAGAATGATTTTCAAAATGTCAACGCCTCGAGTCGACCCAGATCGACTGGCGAATCCGTTTTTATTAATCCTCCGAATATTTTGGCCGGCCGTTTTGGACAAAGCCACTTTTTTGTTATCAAGGACATACAATTTCTGAAATTGCCTACATATCGAGTTGGAGGGAGTAATGTACTACATATTAGAATAAGATGTATCTCATTTTTTGTATCAAGGCCTCACAATGCGATTTTGTAAGTCGAAAAATCGCCGTTTTTTGGCGCAGCATTACATAACTTTCTCTATACTACGTGTTTACTTAGGTATACGAGAGAGTAAAAAGGAGCACAAATGTATATAGAAAAATAATAAACAAGCAAGTTTAGAAACGGTGAAATGGTGAAAAGTGTGGAAGTGTGGCGCAAAGAGCGAATGAGGCATGGAAATAATACTGCGTTTAAAATTCGAGGCAAAATGGCTGACGTCGGAAGCGCGTGGAACGAGTCCTGATGAAAGAGCAGACGTAGGAGGTGGTGCGGCGCCGCGTTTTCACCGACGATTTCGAATTTCAATGAGTCTTCGCGCACCGAATCTGCTCCCTCGGGTTGATTTTTCCCCTTGAAGCGATAAATTTGCAATTCGTAATTAACCCCTTCTGCATCTGAAGAGTCGTTTGCTCCAATTACTCCTATAACAATGTTTATGTGCGTAAAATCAATACCACTGCCGTTTTGGCAGAGACGTAAATGAAGCATGCGATATATATTTTAAAAATATATGTATTTATAATATAAAGTCTTAGGTGGGGACATATTAGGGAAATTATTTCAATATATATTTATAAGTGAAAATAGGTCCCCCACGTTTTAAAACTCAAAACAAATTACGTTTTAGAGAAAATCAAAACACGTTCTGAGACATTTTAAATGTACATGTGATGAGAAGGTGGCAGATTTCAAAGAAATGTCATTTTTTTTTTTACTTTAGAGAAATGTCTTTTAGTATAGACATTCATTTTGTTATGACAAAAGCAAATAATCCATTTGTTTATGACGTTTTTTGAATCTATCTTCAATGTCGACTATTGGCGTCATTTTGCTACCTTTGTCCGTCATTTTTGAAGCCTTTTTTGCTGATTCACCGATTTTAATGTAATTTTAATGGTATTTGCTTCCAATAATATTTACATGAAGCGACAAATGTTCTCTATGGAATTCGTGGGAAGCCTGTTATATTGCTTTACATAGAAATTGTAATGTCAGCCGTTGTTAGTATGTAATGTAAGCTTCCAGTGACGCCTACCAGCACCATTGTCGGTGCGGTGGATTCCGCGATAACAAAAGACAAAGATTTCCTGGTCTTGTCCAAACCAAAGTTTTGCAAGCTGAGTTCACGTGAATGAAAGGAAGAAGCCTCGATTACATCAGTAGCATATCCAACAGCTTAAGTGGTTCACCTGAAGTGGTTTTGATCATTTTTTTACGTCATTGTTCTTTGCTTTTATGTCATTTTGAGAACATTTTATTGATCACTTTTACTGATGTTTTACGTCATCAAAATCCGTCCCCATGAGCAATATCTATTTAACTATATTGAACAGTATTCAAATATCAAGTGGAGAATGAGTGATACGGACAGAAAACGCTTCCTACTAGATGAGGTGCATATCCATTTATTCCATGCTTAAACACATTCGTGTTTTGATAAAATGTACGTCACCAAAGTACGCGATGCAGTACTTTACAAACGTATGCAAATAAAGACTGAATGTGACTCTTTTTATTTGTATTAGACTTGAAAGACTTCATTGAGGCGAGTTACTAAGCGCTTACGAGAATTTAGATTTAGATTTATTAATAATTCTGCAATTAAGTGTGAGAACTTGGTGGCAGAATACACTAACTTAACAACAATACAAAATCTACAAACTTTACAAAATCACGCGAACATTTCACCGTGCAATCTTTCATAGAACTCCACTTCACCAAACTTCACCTCACCACACTCACTTCACCGCACTGCGATACAGCGAGCTGTAATGTCTTTCTTACTCGTTCGTTTCTCTCAATTTCACAACGTCACTGCACTTCACGCCACTGCACTGCACATAATAATAATAATAATAATAATAATAATATAATATAATAATCACAACAACAGAATTGATGGAACGATAGATGTGACGGGCCAGAATGGCAGTATATTTCATAACATGTTAATTTACATACTGGTTCATTCTTCAAAACGAACATTCAGTTTCTATTATGGAATGATTGTCATTCAATAAACAAATATGAAATCCTAAGCAACCTCTCTACTTCTCAGAATCTCGCCCAAACATTTCCTTCCGTCTTCCGAAATGCGAACATCTTTTTACGTGAAGACACACAATATACATTATGAACTTTCCAAAATTAAACAAAAACAAAGTAGTAAGTGATATGAAACTATTTATTGCATGTTTTTCTTTCGATCTGTACTAAAATAAAATACATTATTACCAATATTATATAAAATCATTACGAATTCATAAGGTGTAGTAAAGCATTCGCCGTTTTCCTGCGCACGATTACATAACTCTCTCTTCTTACGAAGTTCCTTCGTAAGGCGAGAAAGTAAAAATATGTGAAGTTCCCTAATTCTAACAAGAACAAGGAATCCAGAAATTACGTTCAATATCTATAATAAACTTATTATTGGCAATCTTTTATGTACATCAAGGCTGAGCGTCCATACTTGACATTTTTTTCTTCGTTTATTGAAATGAGGCTACTTCGCTGTCACGGCACCCGCACATTCGCCGCCGGCGAGGCGTTACGGGCAAAAATAACGCCTCCCGCCATTCCCCCTCCCCCTCCCTCTCCGCCATTCCACTCGACGTTCCTTTGTTTGGTTTGCGATGGGAGATACCCCGCCGGAGGGCCAACAGCTGGTTGGTCGGGCAGCGGGCAGCCTGGGGGCTGTTCTGGTCTCTCGGAAACGATGGTCCAGTCTGACGAGGAATTAAAATTTCATCTCTTACCACATTAATTATACACGCTTTAAAGCCCAGAAAATCCTGCGTTGGGACACATGTCATTTTGAATGGAGAAGGAGAATAGCCATTGAATTTCCCTCTGTGAGGTATAAGTCTAGATATTGAATTTGTTGGAAAGGACGTGTTTTGCATAAAGCATCTGCATTCAAGACGGGGTGGAAGTTGCGTGTCTGTTCTTTGATTGACTTTCTGTAATGTTCAGAATACGTAATTTTTCAGCACGGCTCCATAACTCACGTGTAAAGTAATGTTTTATTACCATTTGGCGTCTTACAAAATAATGCAGACCCCCATTTCTGGAAAATAGTCAAAATAACTGTAATATTATTAACTTTTCTACATGCAGTTTTCAAAACCAATGCTTCAAGCATTCTCGTAGAGTTTTTTATTTACACTTTCATTATAGTAATAGAGTGATTATTTTGCCTTTATTAGTTTGTATTAATTTAATAAAATATTTTTTTCATTTTGTTTCAAATGACCCCTGAATGAACAGTTTTTTAATCGAATCACCATGCGAACCTATGTATTTGAAAGTTATATAAAATCACAATTTGACAATAAAACCACAATAATTCACAATAAAATCACATCTTTGACAAAAGTAAAAATTATGGTTGAGAGTTTTGGTTGAAGCCGCTGCTAAGAGTATATAGGGTACTGCAATGAATATCTAATACACTTCTTTGTATATTAATCAACGCATAACAAATGTTACATGATGAATTTATATTAATACGCATATTACGATGTAATAGTACAATTATGTTCCCTGTTTTGCACGAGTTCTCTGTTTGGGCCACGTATAATGATAAATATAGGTCTAACCACGTCATGTGTTTTTCTACAACGGCGCCTCTCAGTGACACATGCGTGATGGCATAATGGCTTCTTTTCTTTATTTAGCAATATCAATGTAAGATGTACGGAATGTACATCTTTGCAAATATAGGTTAAATGAGAGCTACACCATAGAGTATTAATGTTAACAATGATACAATATATTCTGTTTGGTCAAATGTTTATATAGAAAAATACGTATAACAAGTTGAGTCAATAGGCTTCAGTTACTATTAAATGCCTAAGGAGGGCACGCTAAGAATTAATAATGTTACATTATACTTGTTTTTCACTCTTTTGGTAAATAAATATATGTTATTTAAAGTTTGTGTTTACATGGGTGTCCATTTTGGTCGCATGTTGTTTTAGGAAGCGAATCTCCTCTTTTGGCCTAAATTGAAGATATTTCTCGTGAAAAGGGCCACCAACCTCAAGGTTCGTTGGCCGGTTCTCCTCTCCGAAGTCTCGCCTCGCCGTGTCACGGAAGGCGCTCGTCGGTTCAACTCCCCTCCCCTCCTCGTCGTGCCCCCCCCCGGCTGACGCTGATGATGACAAATTCACGAGCACGAAGGTCATTGGCCTACACTCCCACCGCTCTCAACACCTCCACCCCCGTCTCTCACACCGGCGGAGGTGGCTCAGTGGCAGCAATACCGTTGCTTCCGTAGAGACGCTCACTGGGAGGTCGTAGATTATGGCGACAGATGGCGATAGATTTTCGACACAAGTTACATAAGTAGGTCGGATTCAGCCGCAGTCTCATAGAGAACTCTAGCGACCGGCTGCTCTGATCGGTGGATTCCCGTTTCTTCTATCAATATTGTGCGAATGCCGAAGTAGTCCACTAACAAATGAACCACTAACCGCGGGCGATATTACCTTTCTTTTCCCTTGTCCTATCTTCTTCCCATTTTCCCAATACAATATATATATATATATATATATATATATATATATATATATATATCCGATCATCTTACACACACTTAAATGCACTACTTCTAGTCGAGACCTTACAGGTTGTCCGTTTGGACCGTTGCTTTACCATCTCCAGTTCTCATACTTGGCCTCTCATACGCCCGTGCCCCACTGTTCACTTTCATAACAGGGGGCATGCTTCTCTTGCATTTCATCCCACACATTCCCTCAAACTCCTTTTCCTCTCTCCTTACCCACACCGTTTACATTTCTCCGAACTTCACAACCGTTCATTCCACCCCATTCACTTTACCTGTTCCAAGTTTTACTCGTCCGAAAGGAAGAAGTCCTTTTAATAACGCTATTCAACTCTACTCTTACATGCCTGGAAATACGGATGTTAATAACGGGTTCATTTCGAGGGTTTTGAATGCCGAGGGTCTGGTACTTCTTTCTTTTGTAATATAACTTATTTTTTCTGTCAATTTGCGTCGAGTTTGGCGAGAAAACTCTCGTGGTTCTGGCTGCTTTAGGCTAGATGAGCGTGCACAATTACGCGATGGTTCATAATAAATATCATTAATTTTAGGGCATACAGGTGGTGAAAACGATAACTTTTAGCCAGAAAACCTGACATGGGAAATCGTCTTTAAGGAAGGTAAACAAGTGCCATTTCTAACAGCACGACCCAGATTGTGAGGCAGTTTTCTTGAAGTGATGTCTGGCTAGTAATCAAACTCTCCGGGAATGATCTACAAATTTATAATGACAATGTTGTTTTTAATTCAGCTTCGGCGTCAAACATTTCCGATGGGTCGGTCATAAGGTTTGATACTTTATGACCGATATACCTATTTCTACATGGAAAATGGGTATATACAAATTTATGATTTATCAAAATATTAAAATAAGACAATACAGAAATGCATAAGAACGCTACGTGACACAAATGCAAGCAATTTAATGAAAAAAGGAAACGATTAGAAGATGAAAATCGATATGAAACATATGAGTGTGCAGTGGATCTGAACTCTAATACTTGATTATAATTAAGATGATGAATACGTTCTATTGAATATAAGAGTACGTTGCTACAAAATACTGGATTTGTCATAAACACAAGCAAGAGACGTATTCACCACAAATCTAGTAGGGACCTGTGGCCCATTCCTACTCCAAATATTTGACCTATAGCAGAACTTTAAACTACTGAGGGATAACTTCATCCCTGCGTTATATATAAGGTCTACCTTACGCATAGAACATTTAAGTGAATTTCCCTTTGCTCTCTCTCAATACGCATGTGTATTTTTAAATGAATGCAGGATAAACAATTCTATTTATGTACGTAAACAAACATTCCTATCTGATTTTTGTTTGCAGTCATTAGCAAATGACAGTTCTTGATCAGACCATAGCACACGGTGCAGTATCATATTGCCATCAAACAGAGAACATGTCCGTCGGCAAATAACTACATAACAAGCGAAATGAAAGGTTTTGCAGTATTGTGTATTTAACATGGCACAAAGCAGACAATATCGATGAAGCACTGAGGAAAAACAGTTTTAGAATAGCAATCAATCTGCGTGTACGCCACAGTTCAATCATTGCATCTGTCTCGTTTCATGTAGAATAATGAGCATGAGCCACTTTTACATTTTAGTCGTGAAGTCTCTTTAAACGTTTAATAATACATTGAAAAATACTTTCCCTGAATAATTTAATTCGATCAAAAAACTACGATAAATTTAACACGTGACTTTCAATGATGGATAGGATCTTAAAAATCAATTTGCAAACCTTTAAGATTAATATATTACTGAGTCTGTCAGTGATGGCAATTCAGAATAACTAGACGTTTAATTTTATGAATCACATATATAATAGTTTTTTAAAAGTCTTTCAAAGAATATTAAGCATATTGTGGATACGTCAGAACAATATGCGAAATTCAATTGCAAATTGTGAACACTTAAAATTAGTATTTCATTTTATTTTAATTTTGGGTGGTCACGAATTGTTCAAACGCAAAGAAACGGATAGATTCGTGTAGAACAGTATTAAATTTATAAGAAAACATATTGGTATGAAAGGAAAAATCAAGAAAAAATATGTTATGGGTTTTAAAAGTCTCATGTTCACGTCTCAGCGCGGTTATGAAAAAGAATGTAATCGGCTGTACCAAATTCCATTTCATGACATTATGCATTATGCATTTTCTAGTCAGACTACACATTAACCATTGGGGAAGCTCCCAGTTAACGGCATTTGGTCAAGTTTTCTCTTAGCCTTCACGTCTCTTGGGCAGCACAGTCTCGCTGACATTGCGCTCGTAGCACAGCTTCGGCACGGCCGACGCGCTCGAAAATAGCTTAAGCAGCGTGAAGGCCCATTCACAATGCACACGTAAACATCAACATACGTAATAGGCTGAAGTATTTACAATGTTTAACATAAACGTAAGAAAATTAAGAGTTTCTATTGGCTGTGAGACATTCTAGTTTACTGTTATGTATGTTTGGATGTAAGAATCGATTTCGAGGTATCGTCGTCGCATTGTTAGTTCGTCTATCGACTTTGCTTCTGCTTCGATTCTCGATTTCGAATTACTGTACTGTGATTGGTTCATTTCGTACGTCGTATTTAAGCATAAGCGCAGAAGCTTGTAGCTTGCAAGCTTTTAAGTTAACGCGTTACGTATTATGCTCATGCGAACGTATTGTAAATTAGTCCGATTATGGACGTAGACCTAACTTTTATGATATAAAGTCATGTTTATGTTTGCATTGGGAATAGGCCTTAAGCACTCTCCCTGATAACACTCGGTCATTCTCCCCTTCGCCCTCCCACCGAAGAAGAGATTACCCATTTCAAAATTTCCCCATTTTCCCCAAAAAAAATCCCTCCCCGCCTTCTCCCCCTTTTTCCCCCACTCGTGGGGAACGTTTTTTTTCCCCCGAAGCAACCCATTCCCCTCAATCGCCCGCCCCGCCCCCCAATGCGGTCCCTTTCCCTCCCCGTTCCTCCCGAAAAGGCCAAAAAACAATTCCCACCCCGCCAAAAAATCCTCCGAAACGGCCGGGGCAAGAAGGCAAAGGCGCGGGATTCTTCCTCAACCGCAAAGCAAAACGGGGACACGAGGAGAGTTGGCTTGGACCTCGACGGGTCGCCCGCCCCGCCACGTGCCCCGCTTCACCCCGCTCCCCCCCTTTCCTCCCCGCCCGCCGCTTCAGCGCCGCCTCGCGCCGGCCTGTGCCACAAGAACGAGAACAACGCAGGCGCGACGGCGCCGCGGCCCCCGCGCAGAGGAAGGTGGGGCGGGCGGGGGCGGGGGTCCGGCGGCGGGGCTGCGGGGCCGAGCCGGATGTTCCGCCTATCGGAGCGCGATCCGCCCGCACTTCCACACAGCCGCTGCGCAGGCGGCGGCCGCCCCGCCGCCCCCGCCCGCCGAAGGTTTTTTTGTTGGCTTAAACTTGCTGTTTGCACATCGCTCGCGTTAATAAAGTTGCCAAGCCTAATTAGAACATCGACCGCTGTTAAGCACTCCCGCGGGCGGTGGCGGCGGGCAGCAACGGTGGCGGGAAGCCCTCTTCCAACTTGGCCGGTTGGCCGCCGCTGGCGCGCTAAGTGGGCGGCCCGGGGCTTGCCCGGGAATTACGGTCGCCCATCCCATTCTGTGAGCGCGGGGGGGGGGGGACGCCATTCGGAGCGAAC
>BOPP01000087.1:2767331-2820684 GCA_017312745.1 Gryllus bimaculatus | reverse complement strand
GAATCGCTTAGTTCTCGCGATGTACTGACAGCTTGACGTGATGCTCCGCGCAATGTGGCACGCTCCTCGTGATAACGGTCGTAAAAATAAATGAAATGGCGTGACGGTGGTTCAACTTCCTGAAAACGGCCATTTCTACTTTTCATTGCCCTTATACACCGTACGGAATGGAAATACTGTGAATATTGTTCAGTCGGTTAAAGTAATGAAAGAAATGGAATTTGATATTGAAAAATATAAACTTGCTCGTTAATTCGTTTCTCCTTTTCTTTAATTACAATCTGAGAGGAAACCTACTTTTTTCAGCGAGTGACGTGTCACTGGTGAAGCGTAAACAAAAGAAATAAATACTAAACTGTCCGTTTTAACTGTTAATAAAGCAGGAGCAATTGTATATTATGATATTCTACTTTGCTTTTAAACACTCAATGTCTGGCATTACATGATTACAAACAACTCTATTTAGAAGGCGCAGTAATTTTAGCACATTTTTTTCGATTCTTGAAAAAGTCAAAACAGAAATTATAACTTCTTCTTTGAAGAAAATATCTGCTTCAAATGACTTATCTTGTTGGATGGCATCACTTACACTATGAAATTATTTGATTGATTGAAAGTCAAGTCTTAAAAATAAAAATGGCAATCTAATTATGGGGATTCAAGATACCCTAAACCCTAAGATACATATCTAATTCTAAAGTTCTTGGTTTCAAAGTTCAAGATTTCTAGGTTCAAGATTTTGTGATATGAGATTTTTTTACGTTCAGCATTTCTAGGTTCAAGATTTTTGGGTACTGATATTCAGGTTCGAGATTATCGGGATCAATATTTCTAGGATGGGGATATTACGATTTTTCCGTTCACATCGCGCGGTGGAGATTTTCAGCATCTGGGCGGGAGCGCGGGCAAGCGGCGAGCGCCCCGCGCGGGGCGAATGGATGGATGCGGGGCGGAGCGGAGCCGACCGCCCACGCCGCGCGCGGCGCCCCGGGGCCACGTTAATAACAGTTTGACGACGCCCCCGGGCGGCCCGCGTCCTTGGCTGCCCGTCCACGCGCCGCCCGCGCAAATATTGTTACGGCGGAAATATGGTACAGCGAAATAATGAATTGAGTTGCTGGAGATGTGCTTCTCCCTCCTTCAACCCACACTTAATGGAGGCCGCCTAAAGAGGTCGTACAGAGGTCACGGCCCCTCCTCAAAAGGTCGCATGGAAGTGAATAATACAATTTTGCGCTGACAGGAAAATATAAAATATATTGGGTGATTTAAAGAAATAGTAATTCAGGAGTGCACGTGATTCTTGTAAGGTGCACTGATATTAGCATTTCATGCAACTTTTTTGGTTAATATATGCAGAGTTTTGCAATCTCAAAATCAAAACTTCACACAACTATCTTCTTAACATTACATTCATTTTATATTATGGTGTTAAATAAAAAACCCATGATAAATAAAATGATGCTCAAAACAACCCTTTGAAAGTAATAGAATAAGATGACTTGACAAATATAGTTTACCAATTTATTAGACGGCTCAACTTCTTGACTTGCATAAGATAGGTTCAAAATTAAGAGTACGAGAAATCTTGATTTTCGGAAAACACGGAACCATATGACGTGTACGAATTTTTCATGAAACAATGAAAAATATTTACATATTATTCTATCACGTGATCACAATGTACCCTTAAAATATTACTTGGACTTATCTTTTTTCTTGAACCTGCTTGTTATATCTTTAAGAGTTTTTGCGTTGTCACTATAATTCCAATATTATTGCATTTTGCATTTAATACCTATCTACATTTCTCAGAATAACGTGAACGTTCGTAGTGGGTCTACCATGCGTGTTACATAAACATTCCCAACTCTTCAGAAAAATGAAATTTTGTTCCGGAAATAGTAAGATTAAATTTGGAAGAGATACGTTGTTGTGGAACAAGAAATTATTCTACCTTATTGTTGGCATGATCACCATCTTCGACAGTATAGAAAAGAGTTAAAAGTATCTGGTTATCATGTGTTGAATTCATGAATGGACCATTGAGTGAGAATTAACAGAGTTTTAACTTGACTTGACGGTAGTTCGTGTTTTGCTCTTTCGCCCACTACATTCATAACGAAACGTTTTGAAGGCCGCTCCTTTCCCCATCATAAATCAACTTCCTCTTATCTTTACTCCGCTCAGATCGGTAGATCGAAATTCAGATATCATCTTCATATCCTGAACCTACTATCACCCTCGCCAGATGACCCCTGCAGGATTCCCTATAACCCTCGCTGACCCCTAATAGGGTCGCATTCCCTCCCCCTCCCCCTCCATCACTCAACCCCTCTAGTCCCTTCTCCTGTAACCTATCACTGCACACGATGTCTCAACTTCGAGTATCGCAGTTAAAATTTTAAATGCAAATATCCTCAAGTAAAATTGTTCAACGTAAAGAATTGAGCGTTGAAATAAATATCCGGAATAAAAACGTGTCCAACTAGTTAAATATTATTAAGTTTATAATAAAACTTCCGATGAACTGACATGTTGACAATTGTTGAGATTAATCACTGCTGAATTCTTCTTTCTTACTCTAATATATATTTGAAGTTATTCTAGTTTCATATTACTGACGTTATTGTCATCATTGCATTATTTATTTCTCAACTCAGGGGCTTGATTTAGCCAACTGCGCCCCAACATTACTTTTCCCTATTACAGTTTTCCTTTGTGATCATATTGTGCATTATTAATGAGCTTAAATCGGTTAGAATTCAGTTCCTTTCGGAATCTACTTATCTACTTATTAAGAAAACATTAGGTAACGAACAATATAGTCGGACTTTATAATCTATCGAACTCACGTGAATTACGTATTGTCATATAAATATCTCTTGTCAGGGCATCACGAAGTCACGTCATTCAAGCCAATATTGATGCCGAAATAATCTGCCCATCGTAGCTAACCACTATTCCATTGTGTCCTGTTTCATTAATTCTCCTTCATCTCCGTTCCTCCTCGCTATCACCAGTATTTCAATCACTCAACACACATTTTACAGGATTCTTAGGATTATACACTACAGAACCCACATCATCAAAGTCTCTAAAAAGTTTGTTTTTGAAGCCCTGCAGTAAAATAGATATTGCTAACAATTTTACTACATTGCATGTATTTTTCCATTCACTACTCAATCGTCGTGTCTGTTTCGCCATTCGCTGCTTAAGAAACTCCCAGCGTCAAATTTCCAAGGCTCTTTGTGCATTAGTTCCGTACTAATACATTCAACTCCTTTGTCAGGGAGCGGTCCCGTTTCGCCCTGCCATTCCCCACACCTCAACCGCCGTTGTATAAGCGCGGCCGCGGTCGCCTGGCCCTCGATGTGTTGCCGTCACCGCCGCCGCAGACGCCAACGCGTCCGGGTCGCCGGTGGCTGGCCGAGTAATCGACTTATGATTAGAGCGGCCAAGCAGATTACTGCAGCGGCGGTGGCAGTGGCAGCAGCAGCAGCGGCGGCGGCGGTGGCGGTGGCGGTGGCGGCGGTGGCTAGACGGCAGCAGCCGCCTTGGTTGCAGGCAACCGTGACTCACCCCCGACGATTTCCCAGCAAAGGGGTGGGACCGACGGCAGTGGTGCGATGACGTCGTAGAATGCGGCGGACTTGGCAGCGAGATTGGCATGGCGGGGTGCGCATGGCGGGGTGAGCTGGCGACGGGGGGGGGGCGTGGCCATCAAGGGTTGGTGCGGTTGATGTGGTACGGTGTGGTGGGAGCGACAAGGTGAGAATGAAATGGTGGGGATGATGATGTGGGAGAGGAGGTGTGAGCAATGACTGTGCTGGTGGAGTCCAGATCAGCGTTGAAGGAAGCGAGAAGAGTGGGGGCGGTAGTGAAGACAAATGTGACATACGTGGAAGAGGCTGTAAAGCAGACAGAGGCAGGAGAATGTAGGATGTGGCAATGGAAAGGGTAATTATAGTTAGGGAGGTTGCACATTGAGACCCTACTGAACTTGAACAGTGTGTCATTGTTTCAATCAAAGACAGTACATTAATTAGTAATTTATTTACACAAATGAATCGAAATATTTAAATAATGAGATCGTTTAAATAATATTACAAAAGTACACGGTTAAGTGGATATTTAAAGTACATTAGTATCAATAAAATTGACGTGTAAATAATACAAAATCTCTATCAAAATTAGAATAAAGCATTACAATACTTTGAACAATATCACAATATCAATTCAGTAGTTTAAAAAGTGGTTTATGATTGTATATTTTCGATTATAATTAATCACTTAGGTGATCCTCTAAGGAAGGCACTAGATACTTCTACAAGGCCTGTAAATGTTTTTGAAAAATTATTTTGGCTTGCAGAAGAATTTCTGCAATTTCCAACACATTAGTATTTGTCCAAAACTATCAGGCTTTCGAATGAAGATCTTTTTAAACCTTTAAATACTTCTGAGTCGCTATCTTTCTAAAATTAAACTAGTTACCCTAAGCCATGACACATCCTGAGTTTAAACTGTAAGATTTGGAAGCAGAACAACAGCTCACGTTCAAACTCAATTAAAGGGCCCTACAAAAAGAATTGCAAAACTTAAAACATTTCCCTTGGCATTTCCTCCGTAGTTATTCCGCAACGTGACAAGCATGCAGCTACGCCATTTCGAAGGAGTCTCCGTTCGCTGAAAGGGAAACACACAGTGGAAGGAAATAACAAAAGAGTGCGCATAATTCGTTTTCAGTAATTTCAAGCGAATATTTTAACAGTTACAATATTCGAAAAAATTTTAACACTTTTCAGAACAAGTATGTTTTGCGATATTTTCGTTTAAATCTTTAAAAAGAAAAATGTTCACGTTATTTTTGTAGTTATTGTTATTTCATTGCTGACATCTAAAGAGATTTTAGCAATGTTTTCCTTCTACTCTCTAAATGAACATACAAAACGTTTTCCAATCATTAAACCGGTTACGAAGTTATGAAATGTTCTTAAACGAATTATCGTTTTCTTCAACATTTCATACATTTAAGAATTGCAAACTTATAAGATAGAGGTATTTGTGTTATATATTCATTTAAACCCACTATATCAAATCTGAGTACAAGAATAGATCTGTATACCATAGAGGTGGGCATTAGGATTACACAAAGAGAACTAACAGCAGTCTCGAACACACAGCAGTTTGAATCCAGGCAGCAGAGTGTGGAACTCACGAAGCGTCAATACCGCTTTTCCAGCCTAATACTACATGAATTAAATCGCTTATTTGTTCGTTTTTTCTTTCATTCATTACGTGCTTTGGTAGTTTTTCATTTTTTCCCATTCCTTTGAGGACATTATTTTACTTCGATTATCGGTCGCTTGCTCAGTCAGTCGCTATATGGATTGTCGCTGGTTCTGTTGATTCTTTTTGTTTTCATTGGTATGTTTGATCATTCGTTCCTTTCTGGCCCTGTTGGGACCTTCCGTGAAGTCGGCTGGCAGGACGGGCGGGGCGGCGCTGGCGTCGAAGCGTGGCCGCCGGGGCGAAGAGGGCGTCGCGGCGCGCGCCCGGGGCGCAGATCGCCCGTGGCTCGTGTAATTGCTCCGGCCGAGCGGCTTTGTGATCGCGCCCCGTGTTTGCGCCAATTACCCAACAATTGCGCTTCTCGGCCTCCTGACGTCACGACCTGCGCTCCCCGGCGCCTCCTTGCAAAATGCCGGCGTCGTTAAAGAGGAACAAGGGCGAGGGTATTCTGCGTGTGGGTGTAAGTGGCGAATAAAAATGAATTTTCATATCTTGCTGCGTATAATGTTAACGCTGAAATTCATTATCCATTTCATTTTTAATTCTTGTTAAAGAAATTACGTTATTTTCAAAAATCTTAATTTTTCTGTTTATTTCTTTATTAAAAAATTATGAAAATTGTAATCATGTAAAACTGGTGGTGCTACGACAGTACATACTTTTTCGCTTTATTTGTAACTTTTTGGTAATTTTAACAAATTCAGAGCGTTAAAAAAATGAGACCAACATTTTTAAGTAATCTCGAGAACTGTATTGAATAAAAAAGTTCGAACTGGTTTTGAGAAAAACAGTATACATAGCCGTTACTTCAAGCAAATTTCGCGGAATCTACTGGTATTTTCGAAAAATTGTTAGCTAATTTATTGATCTAATTTTTCAAACATATTTTATTAATGAAAAACTATTTTGTTATTAATATTGCACTTTACAATGTTATTTTTTTACAATTTTCCAAAATTGTCAGTTCGCAGAAAATGACATAAATGAGAAAAAAAGTAGATAAAAAATTGTAGTGATTTTGGTAAGATAATTGCTTAATATTATTCCACATTTCAAGAAAAAATACCTAAAAGACTCGTATATTTGACAAATTGTGCCTTGCTTTATTTAAATATCTGTCAAACAAATTTTATTAAGGCAACATTTTTTTTTCAATATTTCCAGTTACAAGAAGAAGACAAAAAATGTACGTTTGCAATTTTGAAAAATTCAGAGAGTTCAACAAAAATGAGACTTGCGCCGTTATTTTAAATGTTCTTTTTTCAATACCATAACAAAATTTAGTCGAAGAATTTATAGACATTTTAGAGAAAATTTCGAAAATGTTTTTTTTAATGCAAAATACCCTAAAAATGCATAATAACTGTTTCAAACTCTTGGTAAGTTCACCAGAAATATAAATTTTGGAAAAAGTGAATAACTAAAATAGTCGAAACGGACTTATAGCTGAAGTTTGGGGAAGGGAAAACCATTAATCAAAGCAGTTCGGTAAATCGAAAGTATGCCTTATTGTACTGCATGTTCTCTTTACAGCAGTCCCATAACTACATCACAAATGCTGCCGGAAGTTATAATCACTTCAATGACATATTTCGTATATCCATCAAACAAATGCAATATCAAAGTTTTCCCAAAATAAAGCACATAAAATATCCTCGTATCCGAAATCCCTAATACTAAGAGTCGTTTATTATATTTGTATAATACAGAAGCCCTTTCGCTTTTTATTTGCGGGCTCTGTTATGGTGGCGAGGGTCTCTCGCCGAGAAAGAAAAGCCGATCTCAGCGCCGTCGCCGCCCGGAGCCCTCTGCTTTATGGCCCTTCGATCCGCATTGGGGCTTTTATTGCAGCTCTGAATATTCCCTACGGCCCAGCGCGCCGCTATTGCCTTTCCGTGTTGCTCGCAATGGTCGATTTTTTATGAAAATTAAATCAACGGAAATCAAACTGAATATTTTGCCGTAGGTCAAGGGCAAGTGCTCAGGGAATTTTCTGTTTTCTCTTTATCAGCTCACTAGATATCAGAAAAAAGCGACTAGAATTCCTGGAAACGGATAAAGGGCAGCAGGTAAACTAATCATCCAATAAATGGCTTAATGAAAATGTATTTTTTCCATGATGATTTTTGTCACGTGAAGTTTCAATCATGGTAATAAAAACAGTGGATTTGATTCGATAAATCGAGCACAGCACACACATATTATCCCAGTGAGTAAATAGACGTACTGATAGCTCTGAAAGCAAATTATTACTTTGATTCATACGTGATAATTCCCGCAGTGGCATAAAATTCCGAATGAGGCATTTTACAAACATTATTGACGTTTATTAACGAGCGCCTCTGTGCTGAGCAAAATAGGACCGTAAACAAAAACCCATTATCCTAATAATAAGAGCATTCCCCACAATTTCCAATACTAAAAAACGCTTGATTTCTCAAGTGCATTCATATGCTCAGCGGTTAATTGAAATAATCGAAATTACAGGAACCGGCTATAAATATGTCCGCGGAGGGCATACCGGGATAAACCGGCACTCGCCGTGCGGCTGCTGGATGCGATGCGAAGCAGCGCCACACCTCGCCCTGGTCGCCTATGCGTGTGAGAGTGTGTGCGTGAGAGAGGGAGAGATGGAGAAGGGTAGAGAAGAGAGAGAGAATTATAGAATATGGGAATTAGCCTCTAAGTGTAGTGCATGATATCCCCGCTCCTTCCCAGCTGGATAGTGAGATCCGGTTCTATAATGACTAAAACGTGGTGTTGCGGGTTTTTTCCACCTCCAGTATTTCCCCCATTGGCGCATCACCCCCTCCGAGCCAAGCTAGGTTCCCGACTGGGCATTTAGCGTGTGTTGTAGGTTCACGCATGTAAGTGAATGTGCTAGTGATTGAGAAAGGAAACGTCACGCGCGATGCATACCCCTTTTATTAGCGTACTGCGAGGGCATTCACTCGCAGAAATCTTGGACAACAACTAAACCGGTTCAGTCGACTGCTAGATCTCTCCAGACAATGGTTGGATTTGGCCTATCTGTGTAGCAGGTGGCTAGTCCCAAAATCCTCGGCGGTTGGGCCACGAACGCAAGGACCTCCCGGTGAATGATGTCGCAGGAGTAACGACCCTGACACCGAGTTATCGGCCAGTGCCCCGCTGGCCCTTGCAGTCTTGTTCTGCGAGCTCTCTTCGCCGCCTCCAGGCTCGTCGCAAACACAGGCAACGCTATCTGAATTAACCCGGCTTTCCTTTGGTACATATTTATCAAAATCATTCGTTAGACAAGAAGATCATTGACGTCACGATCCCCCCAGCTCCTCCCTCCCGCCGGTCCCGATATCCTTGTCTCTCTCTCCGGCCCGCCCGCGTCCGTTTCCAGTCCCGTGGTCCCCCGTCCCTGTCCCCATACATGTTCTCGCCACACGCCGCCCCGTCTCGTGCCCGCCCAATTTTTAATACCAAATTCTTTTTTGTATTGAGCACCGTCGTTGCAGTTCCCAACACCATCAGAAACCTTTTTAAACAATTTTTTTTTCACTGTTTAAAGAGTTTTAAGCTTTACGTTTCGTGCAATTTCATGTCGCCAAAGCAACAGTGTCGAGTATAGGTTTTTTACCCTTCCCAGTGTCCGTGTCGTCGCAGATCACGTCGAGCTGTCGAGTACGTCAGTCTGTCTGCTTGTCAGGGGTGTCACTGCTGAACGGCCGTCCAATTGGATTGGTTATGTGTCGGAGAACTCTCGCGGTATACTGACGGACACAACTGAGGATAAATCCACCAAGCAATTTTCTCATAGAATTTAATTATGGTTACTTTCAACTGAGTTTTGAACGACACATTTTTCGTGATTAAAAAATCCTGCGGTAAAAAAGTGTATTAGGTATTTCATTTTCGTATAGCAAATACATTAAAACGGCTAATGTTTACATTTACATGTAAGTTTCTTCAGTATTATTATCAAGGGTAGTATTTGTTTTTTTATTTGAAATCAAATTCATTTGGAGAACCATTAAACATTAATAATTATTCCCAAACACTACAGAATATTTCATCTTCCCCTTTATCATTTGATTTCATTACGTTAGTAGCATACGTTTTCTTCATAAAACTTCCTTCAGTTCTCATTAACCATTATGACGTATATTGTTTAATTTGGGATATTCCGGTATGCCTTAGCCCATATCTCATTTTGGGTATTTAATTTAGCATTGTAAAAAACAGTCATCGGTGGAGAATGAGCACAACGGCTAACGAAGCGCGGCCATTTTCTCCTCACTTGAACACAGAAGCCACGAAATGGCCGCGTTGTCAATCAATGGGGAAACACGGTGCGCTCGCGGCCAAAAACGTGTGCGCACGAGTTAGCCACACACGCGCGTGCTGGCGTTCGCCCCGCTTTCATATTCATATTTACATATTTTAATAAATTTGCATATTTATGCATCTAAATGAAAGTGATAAAAGTTTAACTAAATGCAAATGGCCGACGAAGGCAGTAAATGCGCTTAAGACTCTTCCCACGCGCGCGCGGGAGACGGGTCGCACCAGGAGACGCTGGGCGCGAGCTTTGTCTCCCCGCGTGTCAGGGCGGTGACACTGCGAGCGTTGACCCAGGGCAGGGATACCAACCGTTGGCCTCGGGAGATGTGCTGTCTGCAAGTGCGAAAAATTGCACGCTCCAAAAAGGAACAACTGTCTGCTTTTGTGTTTGCGCCGGGCGCTCGCAAGCTCGAGGTGGAAGAGCGTTAATAATAAAAGGGTTCGTTATGCAGCGTTGTTATTTAGAGCTAGTGCAAGTACGAGAGAGCAGCCGACGAAAGAGCGCATCGCCACATTCCCAAATTATTCTTTATCACTCGGACGCGGTTGTAATTAAAAAAATAATTTAGTACATGATGCAACTGGGGGGCTTTCATAAAGTAGATGGAACCGCAGAATAAAACTATAATTTATACATTTAAATAAAGTAGAAGTTTAGTAGGTTAGTAGTGTTTGTAGTTGAGAATGACATTACATAAATAGCATCTACGTCTTCATTTTGTCTGCTGTTTCCTTTCACAACAGCACAGTTCTTCCCTGAAAAGAAGATGAACTAAGATAAACTTAACTGAAGAAAAATATTTTCTGAGAAATCTTGTCGAGTGAGTTAAACAGAAATTCTTGATTTGAGCTGCTTAGTATATATAAATAGAAACGATGTACCTATTATTGAACTATTTTTATAACATTAGTCCTGTTAAATTGCAGACTTCTTATTAATAATTATGTAAATTATGTGGTAATTATAAAAATCTCAGACATATACCTTTAATCAATTCATTTGAGAGTGATTGTTGTCATAAACCATAACTAATTAACTTTGAAAAACAATTAAATTTTCTTTGCTTCTAGGCTATAAAAGTTATTAGATTGTAGAAAGTATTCTTCTGTAGTCTGTAGGGCAATTCTAGCAGCCAATTGCTCTACTTCGTAGTTTTCTGGTTTCTCCAATCAATATGTGGAGAATGCCGGAGTAGTTGTACTCTATTAAACAAGCAACGGACCGCCTGAAATATCTCCTTCTCCTCCTTAACCTATCATCTTCCCTCCCCCACACACCTACTTTCACTTACGTGCACTACATAATCACGCATGCCAGGAGATCCTTCGTCTCCCGACGGCGTCCCCCAGGGGTGATACGTGGAGAGTTCCATCTCCGACAAGACGACGTGCATTTAGGTGGCGGGGAAGCAACACCCATTCCACCAAGCGCAAAAACATGGATTACTCTGACGGGATTAGTGAGAGTAGTAGTTGGCCTGCTCAGAAACATCAGGCCAATCAGGCAAATCGAAAGCAAAAATCAGATTGTCTCTACGTCACTTAATTCGTCACATTTGATATAAATAACGGTATCAAAGTCAATTGTAATTAACGTTTAAGAGGCAATTTTGCAATGATTCTTACTTAACATCAACATGACAGTTGTTGTGAGGCTTTGTTCTGAACACTCAACCATATTTCGAGAAGACAGTTAAAATAACATTAAAGATGGATCCCGTCTATAAATACGCGCGCGCATTCTAATTTCAGCCGCTGAGCGGCGCGCGGGGTGATGAGAGTGAATTAAGTTGCCCGTGCGGTTACCTTCACGACCTCCCAATTAAGCTGAAATTACAACGCACACACCCCAGAACAAGTGTGAGCTGCAGCTCAAAGCGTAACTAGCTGCAATTGAAGCGCGCCCACCCCCGCATCCCCACTCCCGGAGGAGGATCAGACCCGGCACCCACCGCCCCCCCCCCGCCAACCCCCACCCGCGCCATAAATTGCCGCGCCCACCACCACCGCCGAACCATCCACCATCACCACGCCGCCAGCCCTACGCCCGCCCCCACTACCGCCCAGCTCCTCCATCACCACCCCAGCATTCGCTCGCCGCTCCCCCATCTCCTGCCTCCTCTCCCTCCCCCTCCGCTTTCGTCTCCGCTCTCGCTTCCACTCCCGCTCCCGCCCCGCTTCTGCCATCGCTCTCGCCCTCGCTCCGTCCTCCGCCCCCTCCTCTGCTCCTGCCTCCCTCTCCCGCGCTCGCCTCAGCTACCTTCTCCGCTCCCGCCCTCGCAGCCGCTCTTGCCGCTGCCCTTCCCCCGATTCGCGCGAGCTCCTTGGCGTCGTGAAACACGGCCCCGGAGCCCTGCTAACCCGCGCCCGGAGAAGCGGTTACAAGGATCCGACACCCCTTCCTCTTTAACGCACTACACGCCGTCGAGCCTGATGGTACTAAACGGCCGACCCCCCCCCCCTCCGGTCCCCTCCTCCGCCCTCCGACAGGGAGCCTGCGGCGCTGTTGTCGCTTGCGGGCACCCCACTGCTCCCCCGCCCCGTCCTCCAGCCATGATGCCCTTAGAGATCCAGTGCCCCCGTAGCGGTGGGGTCCAACTGTGTACAAGTCGTCTCCGCGTCTCGAGTCGTGCTGCTCGGATGTTCCATTCACTATGAAATGGTCTTCTCGCTCTTTTGCCACCTAACCGGGAACACTCATTGCTTCTCGCAGGTGTTGAGGCTGGTGCACTCCAATTTTCCTTGCATGGATCACCACCGTACCAATACCTTGTCCCGGTTTTCCGCTGTTGGGAGATACCTGGTAGGGAAAATCCTACAAGCCGATGTGTAGATTCAGCGGGGTAACGTACACCGCAACCTACCTTGTTAGAAACATACACCACCCTTAAGGGATTAATGACCATAGTAAGCGTTGACGCACCTGCGAACAAACGGGTCAATCAATCAGTCACACCTGTAACAACATGAATGAATGTACATTTTTTCATGCCTGCGCTATTCTCTTTTCTCAAGTTTCTCCATCGTGTCCATCCGTACATTCCTTGTCGTTCTATTGTGCTTTCCATGATTACTTTTGGAGTCTTCATTGTTGTCGTTCTCGCCTTCTCACCAATCATCACTACTGCTCTCCCCATTTTCAACAATACCTTCTACCGACGCAACTCCCGTCTCACTCCAATTAGCGTAGGTCTGAGTTTCCCTGCAATCGCTTCGCCACAGATGCAAGTATTGCATTAATTTCATTACCTCTTTCAAAACCCCAACGTGATTCCTTTCAGAATGTTGTTCTTAGAACAGTCTCTGCAATCGCCGTTGACGCCAATTCACTAAACCAATACCCTTAAACTCACAATCGTACCCGTGAATATAGTGCTTCCAAATTTTCCCCCCTACATTCCCACCAATTCACTTTTTTCCTTACTTGCGTCCTCATTATCTATTTCATCTCGAATTTGAATGTTATATTTCAATTCGTGCCACCCACTACATCCCTGAAGCCTCATTCACCCAGTTCCCACTTATAAGCTTTTCCTACATCGTAAATGCTCACGCTTCCATCTATGAGTATTTAAATAACTCCGCCTATGTCACTTAATCGCGTTCTGCGATCTCCACCCTCCCTCATTTCAATGGGGTTCTTGCGAACCCTCTTCTCGACTTTAAATAGTCGAGCCACAACACTATGTTGCTCTCTTATTTCTCCTTAAGCTGATTCCACTACCCTCCGCTCGCATTTCTGATCACACTGCAGCCAGCGCTCAAATAATCCGACAACCGCGCCATAATTCTTGTTACCACAGCGTGTTCCCTCTCTTATGTCGTCCTAACACATCTCATCGTCTCCATTACCATTACCGCAGCGTCAGCAATCTCACCGCCCGTATATCATTTCTTCCACTTTCGCCCTGCGCTTACTTTCACTTGCCAAACAGTTTTCGGTATTTCCTGCCACCCTCATTTCCTCCAGTTGACTGCTAAATTTCTCTAACCTTCATTGCAATTTCGTGTAAATTGGTTACCCTACCATCCCTCACGTTCATTGCTCCTTCTCAGTTGCCCCTCCCCCGTCCCTTTATGTGTTGGAGACTGCGGCTCTCCTGTCACCCTTGGCGCCTCCTCGGCGGCCACGCCCTCGCTAGGCGCAGCGGAGCAGTGGGAGCACACGGCCTAATTAGTAGGTCTAACTGCGGCGCGCAGCCGCGGGCGACGGCGGTTGAGCCGCGTCGCCCTTACCATCAGCGACAGAGGGGGCGTGGGCGGTGGCGGCGGTGGTGGGACTGGTTGCCAGGGGGGCGAAGGTGACTTTGGGAGAGGCGGTGTTGGCGGTAGCGGCGCCTTCAGCAGTGCGGGGCGTTCATTAAGACGACGCTATTACCGTGACGTCAACTGGGCGACTAATGCGCGCCAGCGACGGGCAGTCCGCGGGGCGGAGGGGGCGCGCAGATACGGCGCGCGGGAAGGATCATCGGCGCGGGGCGAAGCGAAGCGTGTGAGGGGGAGGCTTCTGGACGTCATTGGCGGTCACGCTCACGTAGGGAACATACGTTCATTGCAAGCAAGACTAATTTATATATTTGGCATTTTGGGTCGATTGTCCGACTTTGTGGCTAGCTCACCGTGTCAAATATAAACATAAATTTATCTCAAAAATAATGTAATTTTTGTAAAGAATTTATTTTTTAAGCAGGACAGATTCCATTGCACGTTCTACTTTCGATAATTTGTCGTGGCTGGTAATTGTTTGTCGTATTATGAGACCTAGTGATGCAGAGTTGAAGCCTTAAAAGTGGGCTAACTGTAAACGGATAAATGTAAGGAGTTTCATTGGCGAGTGCGGAGATAAAACCCTCAGTAATGGTGCCAGTACTAGCTGTCACTTTATTATGAGGAAAGTCTCTTCATAATTATTCTGGGTGTCGCTGTCTGAAGATAACCAAATAAGAGTTGCGGTACGGATGTATTCAGCAGTCGCAATCGTGAGATTCTTAGCTGTCCGGGAGAGACCGTGTCCAAAATATAGTTGCTTCTTGTCCTGAAGACAGTCGCAGGATCGTTGGCAGCTACACCTAGAATATGCAGTCATCCGGACACCAAACAATCCAAGTCAGCGTAGTTTCGCAAGGCAGAACTTGAAGATTTAATGTAGTGAAACGGCGACCGAGTCAAAGTGGAGCGGAGGCATCGCCATGGCCGAAGAGCCAGAAGATGTTTCAGCGCCTCCAGGGGTGGGTGGATTCTAGCGGCGTAAATCAAAGCAAATTGGAACTTTGGGAAATGACGAACATTGACGCATGCCGTGCTCCAAAGCGAAGGCGCGGTGGGCGGTTGGGGTGCGCTCATGAGGGAAACGAGTCGAACGCAGAGGAGGCGCTGGCGGCGGCGGCGGCAGCTAACATGCTCCGTGATCAATCACAGCGCCATCTGTCTGCGAAGCGCCGCCGACCGCGCGTCCTCCGCCGCCGCCGCCGCCGCCGCCCGCCGTTGCACGCACCTGCGCCCCGACGCCTGTCTGCGACGCCGCCCGCCGCAGGCGTCCTGCGCCGCTCCAAAGGCGAATTCCTCGCCCCAAGCGTCGCAGCGCTCGCGCGTTGTAATTGGGGACAACTAGTCTCGCTCTTCCCTGCTAACCTCAGTGGGTGAGAAGTTGGTGCATTGGTCTCCCAACTCCCACAGCGTGAATCGATGCCGTTTGTGGGCTGTGGAGTTTCGACTCCACAGCGACCGTGTTGTACTTGCGGCATGTATAGCGAGTCGGTCTAAATACCTGACATAATTAATTCATTTGATTCCTCTTCTAATCATGTTACACACTCACTTGGTCGCGGAACGCTTCGAGAAATGAATAAATATTTCTTGCTCGGTCTCTTGGATGCTCCCAAGCGGCGAATGTAAGAGTAAACACTAAAAATTCTGGAAGCGAAAACAGCCTCAACTAAACAAAATTGACAAATTTCACCTCTTGACGATGACGATCATCGATCAATGTACTAGTTCCCAGATATCACCAACTTTTGTTCTGACTACGAGCCTGATACGTTCCTGTAGTAACTCCCCTGCGCCAGCTCTCTGCTCTGAACCCGCTTTCAATACTAATGGATTTACATTTTGATTGAGGAGAGAAAGCAATGAGAAGCCACGAATTGCAAATGATCGATCGGCCTAATTTATAGTTTTACAATTGCCGAAGGGAGCCATTCGTTTTTTGTACATGGTCGTCATCATCTTTCAAAGATACAGCACTAGAAAAATATATTGACTACTATGCAGTAGTATTTTTCGACGACATGCCATTAGGAGACATAACTGTTACATGACACATAGAGATTCTTTTACTTAGTACTCAATTTGGTGTTTTTGATGTTCGGAAAACAACTCCACATCGATTATTCGTCAAAAGCGAAAACTATATCAGTTTTTGGTAAGAAATTTTATGCATAACCGTACCAACAGAACATGCACTAAATAGTGGTGAACGGAATACGAGTCCTTGAAAGTCGAAACTGATATAAAACAAAAAATATAAAACAAAAAATATTTATTTTATTTGTAAAATTTCATACTTTATTTAGAAAATAAATGTATGAACTAAATTGCAAACGTAACCAGAAATAAGATATTATAAAATGGGAAGAATAAACTGTAACAAATATAGAATGCTCAGACAGCGAATAGTTTACGTGACGTCGAGAAACATGTAAAAACCATTGAACTGAAGCAGAAAAATTGATCTCCATCGGTTTAACAGTGTCAACAGACTTTTAAACCCCATGCCTACTTCCCATCTGAACGACCAGCCGCACTCATAACATTTACACGTGACTGCCGAAGATCCGCTTGCAGGACCAACATTACACCCGTCAATTGCATCAAGAACGCTCGCAATGTAATCAAATGGCGAGGAGCGCCCACCGGCATTAACGTGTCTTCACCAAATCACGAACACGACACCCGGGGGGGCGTTTCATTGGATTTACCCCGCCAGCGAGGCCGCGCACGCCCAGCGGCCGACCGGAGGAGGCACGCGCACACGCGCGTGCGTGGGTTCGGGGCCCGCCGCTCCCGCCCAGATAGGCTCGTTCGCACTATTTAGTTAAATCGGTAATAAATTAAATTATGCGGCCGGGGCGGTGTGGCAAATTTGATTATTCGCAGCCGTAATTGGGCGTTTCACGTGACGCGTAGTCAGATAAACCGAAGGCCAGAGGTTTATGGTCGCCGTTGTCGCTGGCTGTTGCGGGTCGGAGAGGCGGACGTTGCGAGAGGTCGAGAGCGTGCGGGTGGGGGTGGGGTGGGGGGGAGCTTGCGTGCGCCCCACCCGTCACGCCGCGCTCCTGCTCACCAGACCGCCGTCGGCCACTTTGCGGCCGCGCTGCCCGACACAATGGCACAATTGTGATGCATTCAGAGAGAGGTCGCTCATGTCCAACAGGGTGGACGTGCGTGGACGGGCTGTGTGGGGTCAACGAGACGGTCGGTAAACAACGCAATTGGATTGTTATTGTTTCAAAGAATAATGTAAAATATCTATTTACATTGAAAATTTAAACATAACTAGGCGTATATCCAGCCTTTATTTTATTGTAACTGCAAGACAAATTACTTGAATGTTTGCGTTTCCTATCAAAATAGATAATGTATTTTATGATATTGGTAGATGAATAATACTGAAATGTTGGTAGAAAGTGTATCATTTTTTCAAATAGAAAATATAAAGGTTATACTGTAAATATGGTAATGGTTGTATAATAAATAAATATTAATGACTGGAGAACTTTGAATAATTATTCAGAAAATGAAATTAATAACTATAATGCGCACGCATTCGCGTGTTCAAATAATTATTTAAATAAAAATAGGATTACCTTTATTTTAAGGCATATAACGAAGCATATTTTAAATAGTGCAGAATTATGAGAATATGTGTTATTTAATATGGGTGTGAAATATTTAATATGAAAATCACTGTTTTAGGTGAATGTATATTTAAATATAGAATGCTCAGATCAGATTTTGTAATATTATTAAATAGTTTATAATCTTCCCGCCAAGGCATTATTATACACCAGAGCAAATGAAATATTCACTACTTGACTTCTTGTAACTTGAAATCCAACACTATCATGAAAACTGTTCAATTTTTAATTGATATAAATTAAAATATCTTAAAATCTGTTTTAAAAATGACACGACTTTCATCAGGTATAGAACCGCTGGTTCAAAATTCAATCGTGATATTCCTTGGAATATACAATTTGCAATTTAAATTTCATACAACCCCGAGTTCAAGGTATTCAAATACAATTTTAAAAACTCATTTTAAATAAGTAAATGTTCATTTACTAGCATACGATTTACAAGAATAATAAACCTTTCTTCGATATATGCGATGATTAGAGTAAAGGAACTTCGAATTCAATATAAAGTATTACATAAACCTTTACATTTTCTTCTTTATGCAAGATGAATATACTACACTGAATATTTCTAACAAGTAATGGTAATGAAACAGCTTTATCAACTGGAAATTGGGCGATGATTCCTTTTATAATTGATGGCATGTACTGGGTCTTTGTAACTACAAGAAATTTCACATTTGTTCCAATTTTATTAGAAATATATGGCGACAACAATTATTTCCTTATAGCTAGCCTTACAGTAAATTTTGACAAACATAATAGACATAAGGAGACAATTTCAATTATCTTGATATATTAGTGATTAAACAATGCAATATCTATACAACGGTTTACACAGTAGGCATACCCGATTGTTCTTCTTCATTATTAATTTCTATTTTGTTTTATTGCCAGAAGCGGGAATATAATGTAGAAAGCGTATTGCATTATTTTCTATTTCAGTCGCAATATCTCGTCGGAATGTCGCTCAAAAAACAACCCATATTTTCGGGTCACAAAGCTCCTTTGATAGTCTCCAAAAACCATTTTTGTAAGTATCCAGAAAGGTGCGTTGTATGATTTGATATGCTTTAGGTTCGCAGTATGCGTCAACGGCAGTGGTTTCTCGCCCCCCTTAGTGAAATGAACGTCTTTTATGCAGGCAGATGGCGGTGTTCCCCATGTGCTGGAACGTGAAATCCACTTGCCGTGTTTCTTCCCTCCACTTCCGTAATGAAGCACCGCCTCAGGTGGAACAAGCAGTAAGCCTAGTGTCCTGCCGAGCACGGTTGTCTAGTGCGAGTGTATCTGTGTGTAAGGTGAGAGAAGGGACAATGATTAGAAGGAAAGTATACTCGTAATGTACCTTCTTTCGGTCACCCAAGACGCAGAGGCAAACCGCGTTGTAATTCCTGAACTCCGGTTTTAGAAATCATTGACTGAATCTCATAGTCCTCCTATTCGATTCAGTACTGCCATTATTCACTCTCCAAATACGTCAAGGCACAAATTTGGATTTTTTGTTTGCACTCAAAGAATGTACACAATTGAACTGATCTAAAACCCAATGACTTAAACTCGGTAATTTAAATGCGTGTTATTTGTACCGATGGTCACTAATGACGTAGTTGTTCCAAAACGACTTAAAATATATAAAAAGTACACTTTAGCCGATAATTTTAGTATTATAACTAACAAATTCATCTCACAATTGCAACGAGTCAGTAGAAGTTATAGAAACGCCAAAACGCTAAAGAGCAACGAAACATTTTTCACCAGTGCGACATCGGCAACATTTATCCCGCAGTTGAGCACGCGCTGGAGCGCTTCTTCTCAGGCAAAGCGCCTCTCGGCGTAATCGCGCGTGTAACCGCGCGGTGCGTCCAATGCCAGGCGCGGAGCCTCCTCGCCAGAGCGCGATTTCGTCGCGGCCACTTGCGCCGCCCGCGGCCGCTCTCGGCCCCAGGGGGCAGCGCCGCGCCGCAACGGCCGGGCTCGCCCTAATCTGGCGCGGGGCACAATCGCCCCTGCTGACGCGATCGCGCCCATTGAATTAGCCCGGCGGCTGCCCGGGGACACGGTCAAGGCCAGCGGTGCGGCAGAGGGCCTCGTGGACCTTCTTTTTTTTTTTTTGTGGATCTCTCTCTCTCACTGTGGACGTTTCCATCCGGGCCTGCCTTGCATATCTTTTGGGGGTGCCTCAGTTCTCTTCTGTCATTTCTGCTGCTGTGCACGGCAAAATAAGTTATGTATTGCTCCTATTTAAAATTACCCAGCAATATGATTATTTCATTTCTGATTACTCGATTAACTTTTGTTTTTTCTTCTTTTCCTTCTTATTTCCCTCCATTCCTGACTCAATCTCCCAACCTCACTCTTCCTCTTTCTCTCTCCCTGTCTCATCTCTTATCTCCTTTCTCACTCTTCCAATTTCCCCCGCTTTAATATCAGCTTATCGTATGTTACCCTATCTGTCCTGTCATGTTGCTTTCTCTTTATCCCATCTCCTAATGCGTTTAATTTTTTTTCCGTATCAGCAGTTCTATTTTTGGATTTGGAAGTTTCACATTGCATCCTCGGATTTTATTCTTAATAGAATATTTCCATTTAGTATCTGCAACTGATTATCAATGCCACTGCATAGTTACCAGTTCGCGGAAGCGAATGAAGAGAGGCGGTGCGGGGGAAATTCTACTCCGACCAAGCGCGCGCGGCGCCGTGGAGGGTCGATGGCAGCCCGGAGAATGGGGCAGCGGCGAGCAGAGGCGCGGGGGCTCAGTGCAAAGCGGCGAAACATTTCCTGCCGGCCGGTGTGGGGCGGCCATGACTCGCTCCCGCTGTCCGAACCCGCAACCTTTTATCCTGCGCAGCGCGCACAGGGCTCCCAAGGGTGGATGGGCAGCGGCGCCGGCCAGGGGCGTGGCCGGGGCGGGGGTGGGGCGGATGAGGCGCAAAGTTCAGCGAGCGGGCCGCCCGCCGCCCCCGCCCCCGCCCCACCCCTCGCGACCGCCGCCGCGCGAAAGGTCATGGCGTCGGACGGACGGACGTCCAACCGCCGCAGTGGGGACGGCGCGCCTGGGAGCGCCGGGCCACTGACAACCCTCTCGGCCTTCGCGACGACGGCCAGAGGAGGGAAAGCAGGGCTCCTGGCATCCTAGCGAGAGCAGATTTGCGTCACGGCGGGTCGGGCGGGGCGGGGAGATACGCCAAGAGGGAAAGCGTAAGCGGTGTCAGAATCTACTACTTGGCTGCCCAGGATAAGCTTCCTATGCACAGATGCCGATGTTTGGGCTGTCGTGCTGCACTCTTCCTCGGAGCGAAAGGCATATTCATGTGCATACGCAGGGCGGAATACAGAGATGTATTTAGCTCTGAGGAAGGTTGCGAGATGCCGGGCGAAACGGTGGCATCTGTGTCTAGGTTGCAGCACCTTCCGGACAGACAAGTAGACGAGATGAGGACATCGAGACTACATTGAGGTAACTTATAACGATGATAAGAAGCAAGCAGTTATAGAATTTACGACAGCGTGAGGGGAAGTGACTGTACACGTAATTGGGAGATGCGACTGAGCGATCGTACTGAGAGGCAAATGTAAAATGAGCGACTGTGCGCGAGAGGGTGGAGTGAGTGGCGGGACGAGGTACAGACCCGTGCGTATATGTTGCGGACAGTGACTATGGTGAAGGAATAGAGATGGAAATGGTGTCGAAGGAACAGTAGTAAACGAAAGTTGCGTTCACGTCGTAGAGATACCTAGATTCGCGGCGTAGTGGGGCGATAAAATTGTCGAAAATTATGCTGACACTTTTGCAGGTGGTGTTCTCAGAGGCAGAGAACGGAGTTCAGAATGAAATGATTGAAATGAAGCTAATTATTTGGAGCGGTAGAAAATAATTCACAGAATGAGTGAAATGGTTTTCGAATACGGAACGTTACTTATTTTCCATGGAAGCTGGCCGACGTAGGTCTTGAAACAAATTGGTAGGGTCAAAGATGCCTCGTCAGATGTCAAAAGATGTCACTGGAGGAAGCAAATAAGACTACCAGAAGTAACAGATTCAACTTGAAAATGTGAGCAGCAAAGTCATAGGCGGCGTAGACCAGAAATAGCACATCCTCGGAGAAATTCATGTACTATCGTTATATTTTTTCTATTAACAAGGGGATGAACAAGATAAGTGATATACTATTTATTTTGTAATTGCATTCATTGTATGAGGTACAAGTCTATTTCTAGGCCAAAAGTTATATTTAATAGCAAGACAAAATCTGTTTTATGCCATGGTTTTCATATCTTTCTCAACATGAATTTGGATGTCGCGAAGCATCGATAATTGATGAATAAAATAGGTGCATTTCAGAGGGGGTCTGTTTAAAGTGGATGCGCTGCGCGGAGCGGGAGGAGCCAGCGAGGGCTGTGTGTGCAGAGGCCGAGAACTGTGCTGGGCGAGCGGGGCGCGGTGTCAGGCGAAGGCGAAGGCAACGGGTGAGCTGAAGGGCGCCGGCGGCAGCGAGCTGGGAGATTACGGCAGCAGCGTGGACGATGGCGTGGGCCGGGCCGGGCGTTCCCTTGGCGAAGCGACGATGGCCACCAATGGCGCCGGTGGTGGTGAGGGCATGGCGGCGGTGGGTACGTGCCTATGTCATCGTCGTGCCACAGCCGCTAGGGACGGAGCAGCGAGCGGCGCGCCGGAGCTCCGTCGGCGACGAGCAAACGGAGTGAGACACAGAGACGGGGAGGCCGAGAGGGAGAGGACACGTCGTGAACTTCGTTGTCGACCAAAACTCGATGAGCTCACAATGAAATTCCCCGGGGAGAGAAATCGGCAACTGATCGGAAGGTTATTTAGAACGATCATAGAGAATGTGATATTATTTATTTAAAGCATGGCACAGCAAGTCACGGAATAGCAAAACCTGTATAGATAAAAGTATAAAACGCATCTATTGCGATGATTGTTAAAAGTTCAAAACCTCAGAAGCGCAGAAAACAGTGCTCAGATTTGCATTAAATGTGAATTGAAAAAGAGTTTAATTGCATTTATTGAATTATTGCTGTATGTATATATTATATGTAACACATACTTAGACTTATTCAATTACATTCCTTTCGATAGGTTGAGTGTAGCCCAGAGACAGGATTTTAGCGCCCCTGCATCGTGTCTAGCCGAAAGTCCTGAGGTTCCAGTTCCGACGATGGAGAATTTTCAATAGTAGCTGCACAGGTAGATCGGATTCAGCCAGTGCCTGGAAGAAAATTGTAGCGACCAGCTGCGGTGACCCCTAGTTTTTCGTAGCTTTCTCCCATCATTACCATATTTGGCTGAGCAGTATCCTAACAAATAGGGAACGCATAACTCTTGATCTTTCCTTCCTCTTCCTAACCTCACCCTCACCCTCACTTTCACACAGTAACTCACTACACTTCCACGTATGTCGGGAGTCGGTGGAGATTTTAGGGCTTGTCGCGGCTGGGGCAGTGCCAGATTCCTGGTTGGGAAACGTGTAGGTCGTCACCGGATCTCGCCACTCATAGGGATAGAGCACCACCCCATTCCGCGATAAAAATCATGCCCTACACTTATGGTATTAATTACTTTAGCCGTGCTCAGAAACATTACCGAATCTATCATTAATTCGGAATATTACTACTTCATATGTGCCACATTTTTTTGATAATGACTTGCTCGTGTTTGAGAGATTAAAAATCATGTATTTGTAATCCCAACACGCAAGAATTACTTTGAAAACGACTGATTTCTCCTTTTCTTCTTTTAATTCAGCCAAAGTGCCCACCCCAGTCCATTCGCATTCCATGAGGTGGTCGAGGGCGCGTTCTCGGCGAGCGCGATAGAGAGCTGATAATCCCGCGGTGGACAATGGCGGCGCGGCGGGCGGCTCGCGAACGAGCGAGCGCTGCTCCGACGGCGACGGAGGCCGACGGCTCCGGTGGGCGACAAGCGCGCTGACACAAGCAGAAAGGTCGCGCCCGCGCCGCGCCCCTCCGGCGCTCGCGTCTTTCTCTCCGCGTTCAGTGCTTGGCCCGTCCCCTGGCCTTTCTGTACTGGCCATCAGTGGCTCCGGTGTCATTTGCTTGCTACTCGTATTTGATTATAATTAAAGTTTGTTTAAAGAATTGGTTGCAAAATTTAATTCTTGAAATGCATTGTTACTTTGTAACATTGTTACAATTTGGATTTCTTTACGGCTGTGGAATTTATTTTACGACCGTAATTGCGTCTAACAATGTGACGGGAATAGTTACCTCTTTCAGAGCTATATTCCATGACTCTTGCTATCCGACTCTTTTCAAATGAAGTAGGTCTACATTCACCAATAGCAACATAATAATTCTCAATGCTTTTAAACGAGAATCACTGTGTTTTGCATCAGGTTTTCTTGCTGTGTCTGTAATACATGCAACTGAAGTTGAAGTGTTAAAATTTTTTGCATTGGTCTGTTTTGAACTTAAACTACTTATTCTGCTTATTTCATCCACAATATACAATCCACAAGTTCGCATTACTTTCCGTCTGCGATTAATTAAATGATCTGGTAAACACTGATCGCCAAGTAGCTCAGCGAAACGAACAAAGTCATCAACAATGCTCAATGGATTTCTTCATCTGTAATAACTCTGAAAATGTATATGCACACGGCAGAACACAAACAATTGAACGACTACGCAATTAACTATTTTCTTTAGCTATAAAATCTTGAAATAGTAAGCTTGTATTGTTCCAACGTTAAAAGATAACTTTGGGTCTAACAGCCATCTTTAACATCTCCTTCACATTCCCTACCATCGACATCTGAGACCGCTCGGAATCTGCGAAGCGTGGCGCGAGCGTGCGCGGGGCTCGAACCCCGAATAAGCCCGAAATATGGAGCGGGAGCGCGGCGGAGGCACAATGAGAGGCCAATCCACGCGGCGGCGATCGAGTGCGGCTTCGCCCGTGCAATCGCCTGGTGCAATCGCGCGCGATGTCATCCGGCCTCTCGTGCAAACGGCGTCGACCGTCCACCCCCGCGAGCGCACCTGTGCGCCGGCCGGCGGCGGCGCTCTGCACCTGCGGCAGCGGAATAGAACGCACTACAATACTCCGCTGCCACCACGGTGGATAGACTGGGCGACATTGTACGAACTTGTCTATTCCACAAGGTGACTGAATTGTGTCTATTGAATATCATATATCGAGCGATGCATTAGGCCAAAGAAAGTGTCCGAAGGATTGATTGTCTCGGTAGTTTAGTTGTCAGCGGCTTAAACCAGGGGTCTCATATCGAATTTCCAGTAGCTGTAATAGAAAAGTTGGCTGATGTCACTGCAGTACTTCTGACCGGAAGGTCCTAGGTTCGAATCCTGACGAGGTATGTACTATTCCAACAAAGCTATAAAACATCTATTTGAAGGGTATAAGGTCAGAGAATTTGTGATTTCACCTTGTTTGCGGTGTGCGATTCACATAGGATATCAGAAATGTTATTAATAAGTTTCACATCGATGAATTTGTGGTGCCTGCCAGAAACGAGTTTGTAATTTGAATGTTTCCATGTGTCTGTACTTTTCTTAATTTCATCCAGCCATGTCACAAAACGCCAAGTGAATAATGGGTCATGGGCGATGTGCGAACTTACATCCCCAATTCTTTCTTTTCGCGGGCACAAAAAAACACATCAGTTAAAGCTTCATAAATGCACATAGAAATCAACATGAGTTGATAGACGCATAACGTTTAATCTTACACGTAAGAACTGTTTGCCATTTTTTTCGGAAAGGCGAAAGCGCCTCTTAAAGAGTCAGGATGGTGTAGAAAAATATTGCAACTTCTAAGGCATGTACGGGACTCCAAAATGGTCAATATTGCCTCTGACCATGATTGGAAATCTCAAAGAAATGAAGTTACACATAAGACATTTGTGACTTAGTAGCCTTGATTGGTAGACTACATCCTGCACTGGTATTTACAGTCACAGGAATTCTTCGGAATTGTTTGTTATGCAGTTTTAATGCATCAGAATGTGCATCTCTGTTACAACTCAAATATCAAAGCATAAATCTACCTATTCAACAAATATTTGTAGCGAAATCTGTTATATTATCCTTCTATATATCTTAAATTACAGGACCCAGCAATGCTTCGCTATTGCAATGCATTACAATTTACATTTTGCTGGTCACATGATCGTTAATCACGTTTTACGCTACGCTCTGCAAAATTTCAATAGACGAAAGACTTTCTGGCGAGTGTGGTTCTGCCTCACTGTGTCTTTCCGACTCTCTGTGTCTCTCTCTCTTTCTCTACGTCTCTGTTTCTCTGTGTTTCTCTCTCTGTATCTCTGCCTTCCTCTGTCTTAATATTCGTCATCATAATCGTACTTCACTGTGCTACGAGGTGCGTTAAACGCCGTTACGTAGAGTGCCTCGGCGCGCTTGAGCCGGCGTAAAATCATCGTCAAGGTATGTCTATGTGCGCAGGCATTCTCGTCGTAATCATTTGACAAAGTTCTACCGCCATCGGATGAATGGGAGGGCAGCGCCGTAACTATGAACCAACAAATAAAGAAATCAACAAGCTTACATTAGTAGAAATCAACAAGTCTTTTAATATAGGATAATGTATGTTAAAAACTACACTGCTTGTATTTTTTTTGCTTAAATAACATTAAACACTTCAAAGTATTATTGAATTACACTCTGACTGACATTTGGATATCTCCAAATAAAAAGAAACAGTAATGAAATGGTTTATATCTTATATTGTCTCACTACCTGTTCTAAGATCATGACTAATTACCAAGAACCTCGGATTATGTAGCAAATCCGACCCATTAGCAACATGTCTTAAACTGGCTTTGGTTCATGGAGATCGCTGATCCGTGTATTGAAGCGCTGCCACCGAACAAGCCAATTCTCGGAAGTGCAGGAGAGCGTGAGCTAATATTCCCGCTGAGAGCTTGTTTTCAGAAGCTATTGTGCTGGCATCTTTATAGCAACATAATACGTGAAAGTGCACACTGTTGTGCTCGGGTGTCTTGATTGCTTTGGGAGGATCTCTAGTAACGAAAATAGACCAGCTCTCGTATACCACAAAAATGGTAGTTTTGTTACTAAGTGGTTGTGCTTTATGATACAAGGATGTTTCGTATTCTGTCGACTACTTTATTGAATGTCGGATAGAGGTGCGCTCGGACGTTACTGTTTGAGTTGTACGAGTACAAGGTTTTTCTATTGCACTCCTTTTAGAGTAATTCGTTTAATTTAATACCTCAAAAATAAAAACTCATAAAACGAAGAGATTGAATGATTAATGGAAATAAAGTGCAACTCCCATCAATTCGCGAATATTACGATAATTCGTACCTTATCCGAAGTTAAAACCTTGAATGGGAGGAAATTTATTTTGTTCTAACGTTTTATATTTACACAAGCATATTGTTTTATAACGTGTAAAAACTGCATTTTTAAGCAAAATATGTCGACTCGTTTTATTAAAGTTAATTATCTAGTTTATATATCCAGTAGTCAATTTATATCCAAAATTTTCTCCGCAAAGAAAATAAACGTTTTCGTTGTTTCGTAAGGGTCTGAAATTTTTTGAAAGCGTTTAGAACTGAAACAGCTGACACTCAAACTGCGCTAATCACGTAGAAAACAACCTCGATGTCCAGGCTTGAGATTAGTTACTTCAGAAGGTCTTTTCTCCGCGAGGAGATTATTTTTCGGCCTCCGCCAGAGGCCTTTGCCCGAATGTGCAGGCGCGCGGGATACGCAGCGCTTTCGCTGCTCCATCGCCCTCCAGCCCGCGATTCTACTCTTTCGCTCCCGCCCCCCCTCACCGGGCCTCTGACTTGCTCTTACAACGCCCCGCCAATCCACCACCCTCCCATTCAATTGGCCCAAACCCGCCGTTTCTTCATTCAGTATTTTCATCACAACCTCTGAAAACCACCCCACCATTCTTTAGCTCCGCCATATTACCATCCCGCACACCACTATTCGGCCGTATCACCATCCTATCATTCTACTCCGCCATTCTGTCAGGTTGCTATTCCATTACCTCGCTTCTCTGCCGCCTATTCATTCCACAGCTCCGCTCTCCCATCATCTCGTCACATTTCCATCCCGTATTTCCTCCATACTTCCAATCGTTTCATTCCGCCAAACCTGCCATTATACTAGTTTGCTCGACTTCCATCTACCCATTCAGCCATTCACATCCTGCCGTTTTCCGCTACATAACTGAAACAACAACTCAGACACTCGTCCGCCCCCTTCTCACTATTTCCGCTCTTCGACCCGCCCTCTCCTCTCCGCCTCCTCGCCGTGGCGACTTCGTGCTGCATTGAAGCCTCCCCGCGTCGCCACGTGGACCCCCTCCCCTCCCCCCCCCCCCGCCAGTCGGTCGCTCATCCGCATCGCGCGTCCTCCTCACCCCGCCCCCTCCCCCGCCGGGTGCATCGCCGGAAGCTTTTCAGCGTTCAATCCTCTTACATGGGCCACTGGAGAAGGCTAGGAAAGCGCTTGCTTCATTCTTCCTCTCGACAAATCGCCGAGGAGAACGGACGGCCGCTCGCGGCTCTGAAAGTGGTTCGGAACTTCGACGCTACGTTGCGCCCCGATCGAAGCACGCCGGCCGGAGGAGGCGGTGAAAGTTTGCCTTCGTTCCGGCGGACATGAATGCGCGCATCGCGCTCGTCTGTGCTCTCGTCATGGAGTAGCAGGTGCCGTCGTCGCGATCTTTATTCGTGCGCTGAAGACGTCAAAGGATTGAGAACTGGATTGATGTTTGTTGAAGCGAATCGTGTGGAAGGACGTGCCGTATTGATTGATTGGTTTGTGTTTCCGAGAAGCTACTACTGAGTTTCTAACTACTGCGTAGTGTTCCATACGTGCGGTGTTCACCTGGAGGTCCTGGTGTTCTTCGCCACTGGAACGTGAGATCGGCAGTATGCGTAATTTCTCACTCCGTAAATTGCCCTCTGTAGAAGAAGAGTACCGCTCTGGCTAGGGAAAACGTCAGGCCCCCTGGTGGTAGTAAAGTTCAAGTAAGAGCGTGTGTATGTGTAAGGGAAGGGGATGGAACAAGGATAAAAGAACGATCGCGCGCTGTCTGCGACCCGTTTGTAGGGATTCTATTTGGACGTTCGCCTGGTATCGAGCAATGAAAGCAGCCGCCCGGTAGAATTCTGTGTCGATAGTGGTAGGATTCTACTTAGTTGTGGAACTATTGTCGAAAATCTGCCACCTTCGAGACTACCAACCATGAACCCCTTGTAAGCAGCGCTGTATAGTAATACTTTATATATAGTAATGGTATATTTTTTTGACATCCCATCTCTCTATCGTCATCGATTTTTTTAGAGACCTCCCAGGTTCTTTTCGACATGAGCCGACTGCTCTAGTTTTCCGTGATTTATCCTATAGAATGGCAAATGGCGGAGCTGTGCACTTACAAACTAACCACGCACAGGCATCTCTCTTTCCCCGACGTGTTCTTATTGTCACCTCTTACTTGCACATACCTACATTTACCACACTACCACACTTGTCGGGAACTCAGGACTTGTCCCAGCTCGAACCTCCTGTTATAAAAACATTCATTACACTTACTGGACTAACGACCTTAGCGTTTGAAGCGCCCGAAAACACTAATCAGTCAATAAATTCACGACATGAAACCTCGCCCTGAATTGTGTTCAACCTAGTTGAATACCCAGTTAACCTCCAAGCATCACCTCGTAACCCTTGGACTCACGTCGGCTGTTAACTCACGGAAACTTTTCTCCAGATGCCACGTGCGCTGAGCACAGAGCTTGTGTGTTCAAAAATACATAATATTCCAGCTGCTAAATTAACGTAAATAAATAATAATCTGCATAGAAGCCTCTAGAGAAGTTCATGGGCAGTTTACTAGCTTGACGTGGTGGGATTGCTTTTCGACGCAAAAATATAGTTATAGCTATCCTATAAAAATCGTGTAAGTTTCTGTAGGTGAGTGACGAAGAAAGGTTCAGGCAGGCAGAAACTTGTAGTTATGGTGATGATAATTTATGTTCGCAACATGGGTCTCTTAGTCCTCAATCGTAGGACTTAAATAGGTTCCGGTACACCGGTACGAGTATTTTGTAGCAAAATACTCATATTTGATGTAAATCATTCACAATAAAAGGTTTTTTTGTGATACACTCTGCCGAAGATAATTTATATTAAACTGTCATTTGTAAAAAACTTTTAAAACGTTAATTTAAGTACCGAAATAGTTATTGTTTTCAAAAACAAGAACGCCATATATAGAATTAATTATAGACTTTGGGATACCACATTTGCACATTACTAAAACAATTTAGTACTACATCAAAGCACTCTGTTCAAGAGACTATGGGTGCTCGTGTTGAATGAGCACTCAATGAAATGTAGTTTCTCAAAATGGTCAAACTAGCTCTGGAGAGCTATTGTGTGTGACATTAATTAGCTGTGGGTGTATAATAGAGTCCCAAACCAGTGTATAATGGCCAATTGTAAACCTAATGAAACAAGTTTTTCCCCAAACAAATGGCAACTAGTGATGGTATCATATATCGTATGATTCATGTACTAAACATATCAGACAGTTACGCTGGCTTTACATTACTTCTCATGAAAAGAATTGAGAATCATGTTCCTATCAGTACTGAAATATTTTACGTAACATTAAAAATCCTTGTTATTAAACTAATCAAATAGTCTGGATAAAAATCTATGAAACATATTTACTTATATTCCTGTCATTATACCTTATACATTATATTATATAAATATTGTGCTAGTACTTATTACATATTTCGTAAGAAACAACGAAAGAGTGAGTATTCAGCACTTAATTTTGTTGATAAAACTGTTTACTAGAGTCAGGAAAATACATTTCTTAGGTTGGCATCGTTTTTCTTAGTTTTAAGAAGGAATTATGTAATTGTATAATTGCAATGCAGCATAAGCCTTATACACACTTCTAAAGACGAGATGGAATATCGAGCTCTAAATGTGTACTCATATATGTATGAATCAACAATGGAAAATTCCAAAAGAAAAAGAACAGCTATATGTATCACTTACAAAAACAAAACTCGAGTGTTCAAGTCAAAGATGAAACTGGTTAGAATTCTTACCAGTATTTATATTTGAGTTGCTGTGAGGTAGAGCGGTATAATTCTTTTACTCTAATTTTACAGGGCAGCATTGTTCCGTCTGTCATTTGATACAATTTCGGCTTTCCAGACAGTGCTGCTGTCACTCAGTACTATCCAAATATGGAATACGTCAAAATCGGGTTTTTAGTCACTTACACTACTCTACCACTCAGCAGCTCATTTTTAGGATTTGTTCCGTGGTTAAGATAAGATAAATTTATTTGAACTACAATGGACATAACCCACTGGCTATTACTACAACGAGAAATAACATTCAATTAAAAATTCGAAAAACAGCTTTGGGCATTGTACATATCAATGTACGATATAAATTAACCATAAACATCGTCAAAGTCATAACAAAATTCAACTCTTGCTTTTCACGCAAATAAACCTAAACCATCTGTGAGGTGAAGGCACTGAAAGAGGATTAGGATACCTCGTCCCCAGTTCTCTTTTGGAGAGCGGTATGTCTGTTCATCGTTAGGAAGGGCTTATCTCTGGGGCGCAGAATGGATGCGGGGTCTTTCAGATAGGCCTCCGGTGAGGGACTCCGGTTAAGGAGCGATTTTAATGCGAAAGCCCTTCCAGGCTTCTTTAGCGCTTCTTTTGAAAGGGTGCGCGAGATAAGAATAAGAGTGATAGTTCACAGCGCGTCGAAGTGCCAGACGATAATGGATGACTCCAGGCTGCTAAAATGCTACGGTTCGCTATTAAGACGCCAGAAAGCATTTGCAAAAAATCGGACATAAAATATGCATGATCTTAGAAATAGAATTGGTCATTTCGTAAACTCATGTTCGAGCGCTCTTGCAAAGAGCTAAATAAAACAAGAAAAGTCGGTGTCTTCAGCCTCAACTGCTTAGGGCAAACTAAGGCAAGGCGAAATTTCTTCTCCGTTTTTACCCAGGAGAATCCCACGTTCTTGAACAGTAATGTATGATGTATGCATGTATGTATGAATGTGTAATGTTAGTATGAATGTGTATGTATGTATGAATGTTAGATCACGATTGTGTCCCAAATTTTAAAGCTTTTGGTGCAATTTTTTTGCGTCTTTATGAGTTGCCATTTGTAATGAAAGTGAAAGCTACTTCTAAATATTTCTGTAGCATCTCAAAAACTGATTGCTTCTAATACATTTTTGCTTGCAATAATTCCATTGTCATTTAAATTAATTGACAGAATCATGCCAAAGAATTGTAAGTACTTATCACGTGCCAAACATTGAGAGGGAATTATGCAATAATGTTAATTTTGTGTCAAACACTCTTCCCTCTCAATCTTCTAGGCTGTGCGGGGAGGATATAAAAGGTTTCGCTTTGCTTCAGCTCTAACGTCAGATATAATTTTTTTATTACTAATTCACTTTGTCAGCTTTTACTTTCTTCGGTCAGAAGCGGATCAGGGTATAACGTTTTGTGCGCCGAAGCATTTGATTGCAGTATAGCCCTTTGGAGAACAGCGTTCCACTTCTCAGCATCCCTTACACGCATCACTCGCCGTGCTGGATACTTGGATCAAGATCCGCTCGATCGAGACGGCCTTGTTCAGGTTGACACGAAACTTTACCAGCTTGCTTTTAGCGCTTTCAAAATCCATAAATATTCATTTTTAAGTGCTATGGAGGATTGCAAGTAGTGATTTTGCGACAATTAATGACCTTTCGATATATTCGATTTACAAAACGTCTTTTCATGGAAAACTGCAGAGCGTTTTATATCATCGTATTGGAAACATCAAACCTGGCATTCTTTCATATTTAACACCGGCCCCAAAACAGGAACGTCCTTAATATTTTCCAGGCCCATCTCCAAATCCTCATCCAGACAGATTGTCCTGCGGAGACTGACCGCTTGCCTGAGCGCTCGTGGATTTAGTTTTCAATAAAGCAAAATGTGATATATGATTCCAGCGGACACGCATATGCGTCATCGCTTACACGGCCCAACGCACAGATTGTGGCGCGGGGGCTGGGAGGGGAAACCCGCTGAGACAAATTATTATTTAAAACGGTTCGAAATGTGACGGTCAACCATGCGGGAGGAGCCTTTACAATGCAGGCGGGCGGGCGGCCAGGATCGGAGTGGACGGGGGACGGACGAAAAGGGGGGGGACGTTGCGGCGACGGCATCAGCGGCATCGGGGATGGAGGCGACGGGGGCGGCGGCGGCGGTGTATCAGCTTACGGCCCCGCCGGCTTGTCAATATTATTGACGACCAGAGACAAATTGCAGCCTCGCACATTTATATCGCGGTAGATTACCCGCCGCCGCCGCCGCCCCCCTCGCCCCGAAAAATGCTTCCCTGCCGTTACAAACGCCTCCGGGGGTGTGGCTTATTGTGGGGGGTTTGCTATCCTGTTTTACTCCATGGAGCCAACGGGGAATTTCGTGGCTCTCTGCGGCATGGTTTGCTTTCGACGATAAAGCACGAATAATTCAAGAAATAATGCTTTGAGAGGTAGTGGGAACTTTCGCTCATAGAACCCCACTATGCTGAGAATTTTAATTTCGCGAGCAGTTCCATCATGAATTTCTAATTTTGAATTCACTAGTTACTACAATTAATTGTTGTGGGTTGTTCTTGGGATTCCCTGACGAATATACTTGTGGATAACGATGTATATGAACTAAAAGTAATCTCTACCGATCTTTTCGGAAAACAAAAAAAATGCTTATAATAAAAAAATTAAAATTCAGTAAAACTCAATAGCATTTTCAGTAAATTGAAATTTTTCTTTAATACTTTTAAATATGCAATTTGAATTTCATTTTGAGGAGAGAAAAAATTAATGCTTTCATGCATGTATCTTATGTATTTTAGTTGTTTAAATTCAGTTTCTTACTAGACTTCAGATATAGAAGCAGTGATTTTCTGAACAAAAGGTGGCATAATGTCAGTAACAGTGTAATAAAATGTCATTGAAAAATTTTCATATTCAGTATTTTCAAGTGGTATCGTGTGTGAACGAAGATAAAATAGAATATAGAATATCACCCGAGTAGCTTCGAAAATGTACGCAACCTAGGTCATTTTCGTGAGTTGGATGATTGAGTGAAAAAAGTTAATATAATAATAATTATTATTATTATTATTACTATTATTATTATTATTATTACTTTTATTTACTCTAGGTTGCAGCCAGCTTTCTAAGGAGCAGATCTAGGGACTATCGCTGTTACCAATAAAGAAATGTCTCATACTTCGTGGCCTTTTGAATGACCTGGGAGTTTAGCCAAGTTCTTACTCAAACTTCTGGAACAAACTCCAGAGCTCCGATAACTATTGGGACGACCTGGACTTTTACGCCCCACGTTCGGCTGACCTCGATTTCCAAAGTCTTGTATTTAAGACATTTCTCTACTTCCTTGGACGTTTTGAGCATATGGCACAGCAACATCTACACAATGTTTCCTCAAATCCTGGATAATAATATACGGTTTGTTTACCTCTACTATACAATCAGTTTGATTTTGTTGGCTGTACAGAATAGTTCTTAGTCCAACAGTCGTCACCGGACTTGGTAAGAGTTCGTACTACTTTGATCTTGGAGCACATATTTCCTCGGATGAATGAATATGTTACCATTTTCACAATCACTCACAAGTTAAAATAATACTCAACATAAATATTGCTCATCAGTACGACATTGAATTTTAAGTGACCTGACACGAAGCACAGGAACTTACACGCATACACAGTCACTAATAAACTTGTTCGGGATGAGACTTAAATAGTAAATTTTTCGTAAGAGAGGATGCTGTGTGAATCGTACGGAGTTCAAAACAGAAACTGATGCAAGAGGACAACAAGGTACTGCTTCTGTAGAATCTGGATAAGAAGTGAACTTGCAGCAATCGGCAGTGTAATAACTAGGTGGGGATAGCTATGAATGAAGGAGAATTGAGTATTTAATTTGTTCCAGAATGATATGGAAGCTTTAGTCTGTTAATATCTGTTGAAAAAGGGATTGCAAGCTCTCCGTGTAACTCCACTCAAGAGATACCGAGAATTTGGCGTGACGTCACGTACATCACGGAGCAGCGCGCGCGCGTGGCCGCGTAAACGTTGGTGGCTGCCTGCGCGCGGCGATAGAGAAACTCTCAGAAGGGTGATGCTTGAAGACGACGTAAAAGAAATTAAAAAGTACACAATGGCGACTGGGTTTTGTCCTCGAAAATCACAAAGAGTGCTCTTTACAATATTCTGTTTACCTGTAAGACAGAACACAAATGTCCTCGCTAAAATCATTGACGGTATTTGAGAGAGAATCGCTTCATTTTTGCAAACACTTTCAGATCATTCATGTAAAACAAATGTGATTCTGGTCTTTCATCACCATAGAGCTTGTAACCAAAGTCAGTGTACAACAACTAGACAGTGTGGTCAAACTAATGCCAAACAGCAGAGAGGATAGCGAATCTCCTTGAAAAATTCTCCTGTTAATATGAATACTTATTGCTTCTGCTACTTCCTCTACAGCGGGCATTAGTAACCTGGAACTCCCCGATGTCATATTAGCCTTGCAAAACGCAATAACTCACACAGATGACTATCATTTTCTATGTAAGAGCATGGGGATTACTAGCTGTCGCCTCCACTTTCAAGGGCTGGAGCCCTTGTTCGACCCCCGACCAATGCATGTAGAATTGGGATGATGAAGGGTTCTCTCGGCTCTCGGTTGAGTTTTTCAGGATTGTCCAGCTTCTAATGTTTCACATTAAATATTTTTCTGTCATCATTCTTCTCTTCGTCACTATTCCTAACACCTCATCAAACCACCGCTAATTGGTCTGAAGGTCCTCGTCAATTAATTGCAGTAAAACCGCATTAAGTTAATATATATTTTACCGTTTTCATTTATGCATAAACTTTTTGTCTCCTACTTGTGTGTGGATATGAAATTGGCCATTAAGAGCTCCATAATGACTGTACGGATGAGTCAATATCATTCTTTGCTTTTCATGAATGAAGGTTCGACTGTGGGTTATTGCCTTGAAAAATGCATGTGTCAATTTTCATTAAAAGTAGGAATTTTCCCTATATGAATTATTATTGTATTTTGTTACACAATTTTGTAATTTAGTATTTTCATAGAAATATTCAAACCCTTTTATTATAATATCATCAAATGTAAATATATTTATGACAATCATCTATAATTGTACTCTATAGCGGTTCCACTTTATATTTTACAATTTCATTTATTTTGAAATGTACCGCGAAAGAAACAATCCAAACTAGTTGTTCAATATAAAACAAACATGTGAAACATAACTTTTTGCAGTTTGAAACACACTTTTAAACGTGTTGGTATATTAGATGCAATGTTCATGTACTAATTACATGAATTATTACTTTAAAGGCACGCATTAAACAACGTAAAATTAATTTTTTAGAAAGAATTTTTCAGGTTGAGTTAACTTACTATCCTGCGTCCTTTTATCAATTATCATTACTCTTGCTATATAGTTAGGTCAAATTCAGCCGCTGTCTAGAGGAGATTCCTAGCGGCCGGCTGCTCTGATCGGGAGTTTTGCTTGGTCTCTCCGATCAGTGTCAGGTGTAGACTGGAACAGTACCCTGACAAATAGGCCACAGATCTCGTGCACCTTTCGTCGCCCTTCCTTGTCCTATCCTCACCGCTTTCTTACACACCCATACTTACATGCATGACACTACCTCACATACTGGTAGCATAGAGCTCGTTCTGGCTAGGGCGGACTCCACAGGTGGGAATACCTGGATGGGAGAAAAAACCCTACACGTGTAGTACAACATCGGATTTCGCCACCCACCAGCGTAAGAACAGCGACAACTTCATAACGGAAGAAGAAGAGGAAGAATGAAAAGAAGAAGAAACAATGAGGAAGAAGCAGAAGAGTAAGTTCAAGAAAAGTTGAAAAAGAAGCAAAAGAAGAAATATCAACAGAAGCAGCAAAGAAGAACGTACTATTTACCGATATTTGTCTAACTCTTGAGATCCCCCCACCCCCCTCCCCCTCCAAGGCGGCCACACCACCGCACCGTTCCATACGCACCTCGCCCCAGCAGCGCGCCCATTCTTCAGGGGCAGACAAAGTTAAGAGGGTCGTGTCATCGGGAGGAAGAATTCCTTCTGGTGCGTGCCCGACTTTATCTCCCCTGCGTGGCTGCGCGCCATCTCGGCGAGCTCTTAGCCTGCGAAAAATACCTTCCGCTTCCGAAACCAATTTGTCGTCGTGTCGCTCCTTTTACGCCTTTGCGACTGTTGCATTCTCAGCTAAAGTCTTGGCGTTGTATGAATCATCTGTTGTTTCGACGTAGGAAGGAGCAGAAGGAAGCGAAACAACATGCGTGATTGTGATGTGTGAGAGTGGGAAGTAATAAAAATGATGTACGATTCTTAAAAACTGCAGTGGTAAGCTTCAAAGTAACAAGCTATATGTCTGTTTGACAACGGGTTCTTTTGATGTTATTTAGAAAAAAGTGAATCCCTCTCCGATAAATCGAATTCCATTGTTTCACAATTATTAATAGGAATTTGTGACAATGTTGCTTAAATCTCTACATCGAGTAAATTAAATCCTTTTATATTATTAAAATATTAATGTATATTTTCAATTTTAGTACTTTTTATCAAAGACTCAAAGAAACGTTTACACTTTTCCCATGTCTCTAGTAAAAATACTTTGATACTTCCTTCTGAAGAAAATATCGCAATGCCGCTAGTTTAAGCCCCATTTGATTGGTCGTCATGGTAGATTAGTCATCAAACCAACTGATTAAAAACCAGGAAAATTTACTTCAAATCTTAGTTAAGAAAATTAATTCTTTGACCACACAATATATTATTTGTAATTGCAATTCGTAGTAGTTTGCAAAGTGCAATGAAATAAGTATTTACTATTTTCATTTCATGTTCTAAACATAATTTTAATAAGACGGGCTGAAATTAGGTTTCAATTAGCTCTTTGTGCGAATTCTTTGAGAAGAATTTTTTGGGGGGGATTTCTATTACAAAAATTTAATATACTATTTTTAAGTTTATTGATTCATGTTGGTTGTACGTATGTCTGTTTAAGTACCAACTGCACATATGTGTGAAAGGGCTACGTGCTAATGTATATCTAAAACTAAAATCTAACATAAGGTTGAGAGATGCCCTCTTGGGTCCTGTATTCAAGATCAAATTCGGAGAAGGTTTTAAGGAATATATTGTAAAGATATCTTCTATTTGTTCTGATTCGGTTAGGGTATTTTGCGAGTCTGAAGATTACAAGCGAATGTATTTGGAGAAAATAGTAGTAAAGTTAGTGGTCAGGTATGTGGTGTGATGTTCAATGGGTTCTAAGATGAATTCTTTATGAAGCTAATGATTGGTGACAAGCCCCAATGCATTGGATACTGTTCTGAGAAATCGATTCCGGAAGATTTCTAATTTTTAGATTGTTTTTCGGCGTTTATTAATATATCTTATTAATCAGATGAGAATACATTTATGTAATTTCATTTGACAAAAGTGTTGTGAGAGCAACTGGAGGCTAAACGATTCTTCCAACTTGAAACCATTAAAGCAATGATTTCACGCAATTTTCAACGGCACAATGCTCTGATCTGCTGTTTACGTGCCCCAAGTTTGCATTTCTTTTCACTCAGATACATGTGAAAGTGAAACAGCAAAGCCAAGAAAAGTTCCAAATTCCAAAAGACGGCGGCGCATCTCAAGAAGCAGTCTCGCGCGCGGATTTTCGTTCCGTCCGCGGCAAACAAGCAGCGTTCACGGGGAAGCAAGCTCCGTCGGACGTGGAGGCAACAGCCGAAGTTTAAATTGTTTGCCCCCCCCCCTCTGGCTCCTCGTCCCAACCCCCTGCGGCCGCCTCATCCCTCTCTCCATGCCCCACCCTCCTCTCAGCCTCCTCCCCCGCTCTCCCCGCCCTTCTACGTCTCACCCTTCCATCACCATCCCCGCCCTCCTCTCAGCTCCCGTCCCGCTTCCCCACCATCCAACCCACCAACCGCCCCTCTCCCGTCTCCCCACCACTCCAATCCCCCAACTCCTCCCCTCCCCCGGACTTCTCCTTTTGGCTTTTCACCCCCTCCTCCCCCCCCTCCCGCGTTCGCGCTGCTGCGCGAAAAGAAACGCTCCTGGTCCGCGCTCCACCGCAGAAAAGGAAATTGCCCTTCCCAGGGAGTGAAAAATGCAAACCGGGCGCCAGTAATTATTTATGGCGTATTATCCGACCTCGGCTCGGAGGCCACGCCACTGTCGCGTGACAAAGAATTTAATCGCGGAATAACTTTCGTTTTTATGCAGGACCTTCGCCCCCCCCTCCCCCCCCCCCGGCGACGCGCGCCGGCGTCGCCCGAAGTGTCGTCCGACAGGGACACAGTGCCAGGCACGCCGGCAGGCTGGCAGGAGCGGGAAGCAACGCGAATCGGCCTGCAGCGCTTCTTCTGTCTCGTAGTCCAAAGCGAAGTGTGACTACGACTATTCTGATCTTGAGTACGAGATTAAGCTAATGATGCCTAAATAACGCACGTTTTCTCACCCTTGGTAATGGCTATGTAATGCTAGTTATACCGCAATTTCTCTCTCAATTAACACACCTCAGTCGTAATTTGTTCTAAAACTCATTACAAATTGTAGAACATTAGGCGCGGGCTCCAGGGTCTGTGGTTCAGCGGTTTCACAAGGCCTTCCGCAACAACACTCATGCGACAAACAACCATGCCCTCGACGGGACTCGTACTCGCGGCCGTTCAGACCGGAGCGCTGAGTTGGTTCACGCTCTATCAACCTCGGCCATCCAGGTCGCCCACAATAATGAGTGTGTTTCATAGAACTAAATCATGTCGCAACAATGAGACGCAATTCGCAGAACTACAGCTGCCGTCTCGCGAGACGGAATGCCATTGTCGCCTTCTGATCCGATATTTCCTGAAGAGTAGCTATTTTTCTTTCACTTTACCTTTAAGTCGTATTTTTAAAAGAAAAAATCTAATTGGGAAAATTTCAATTGTTTGCGGATTGCTTGAAAGAAAATATATCAATTCATTGCGAATGCAAATACATTCCTGGCAACAGAGAACTAAATATGGATTCTCAAATAGGTTTTAAATAATTTATAAAAGGTTAATTTGTAAACGTATAAGAAAAGCTCGAATGTAAGAAACTAACAAAGAAATTTGAAAAAGGGAATTTTTGAACAAATTATTTATATAAAGTTTATTTTGATAATTTCTTACTACAATGTTTCGAATTCTATGTCTTTGAATTCTTCAGGGAATTGAAGCATCAGTTCCCCTTTTCCTTCTTGGTTAAAGGTAACATATGAATATGTATGGATTCCTCCAACATTTACCACCGAGTCCATTGTATGTATGAATTTCATACAGACAACAGGTGTATCCACCTAACTTCCGGGTGTCCCACTTAAAACCGGCCCCGTTGAAGCGTGTTCTGTTCTTCGGTTATAGGTGGAAAATTAATTCTAGCGACTGAACTAGAAATCATTTGGTCTCCTGTGATGCGTAGCAGTTTGTTTGCAGAGCTTTGTGTATCGGCTTTCGTTTGTTTCTAATATTTAATAATACTGAATTCTGTGCAAAGAGTGTTTATTGTTGAGGCGTATATTGGAACTGGTTCGTTCAAGGAAACTCAGGAAGTTTTTCATAGTGGATTTCCAGAAATGAGTGTTTCCACGAAGAGTAAAATCCAGAATTGAATTCCAAAACGGCGAAATCCATGTTCAGTTTTGTACATTAAACGCAACCAAACTGCTTGAGTTTGCACACCGGAAGCTATTCAGCAGAGAATTAAGGTGTGTCCAAAGAAGTCTATTAGGAATTTGTCATAACATCCGGGTGTCCCCTTCATTATTTCAAAATTGAAGCCTTGCCGGTGTTCTAGAGTGTAGAAACGTTTTTCTCAAGACCACTAACAACGTTATATTTACTGCAAATAATTTCTGAAAAAGATAGTTGACGGGAACATGGCAATTGGGTACCCAACAACGCCTATATTTCGGCATTTCTTAGCAAAATTGCCACACAACCAAAAATTAGTTCGCAAAAGCCCCTGTACAGGCTACTTGCCAGGGTGGCAGATAATGGCGGACTTACCTCCCCTCTCACCGTCTCCCCCACCACTCTCGTGTCCCTCCCACCACTACTTTCAAATAAGGACGTTTTACCACCTATTAAGTAACACCCCCCTGCTCCAGACTTTGCATCATGTGATTTTTATCTCTGGGGTTGTTTAAAAGGAAAAGTGTTCTAAAATAACACCAAAACCATTGATAAATATAAAGAAAACAATTATGAAAGCATTTAATGAATTGAAAATATGTATTGCTTCACGTTGTCATGAGTGTTATTCACGAACAAGAAAATATTTAGAAGCAGGAGGGCATTTCCAGCAAATATTGTATTTTTTTTGTTTAAGAATAAAATTAACCTTCTGCATGAATGATTGTATTGTAACTGTTCCCAGAAACACTCTTTAGATATGATCTCACTCTACATCGATTTGTTGGTTCTACCGCCAGGAAGCGCGTCTGTTCATCTCCCAGAAAAAAGCTTATTTCATGATGAACTCACGGGTTGGTTTTAGATGGAAAACTCGTTTAATCGAAATTAATCAATTGAAAACATCACCTGAAACGTTGTGTATAATGATTGTTAATAATTTAATAATATTTTAAATATATGGTGATATTTCATTGAACGCGAATGACTGTTGAAAAAAAGAAAAAATAGAACAGAAATTATTATGCATAAAATGTTATACTTATCTTGATTTTTCTATTTTTTTCTGGCGTGTTGTGGAATAGCTTTACCTCCTTGTTGGTGAGAAAAAATAAGTATATTGCTCTTGAAAGAAGTTTTGCTCCTCACTAACCTTAAGCTTTTTGCTAAATGCCATGCTAAACCATTGCAATATCACAATGTTATACTTGTACACTCTGATTTCTACATTATGATTTGTATTCTATTTTCCTTTTTCTGTTTTACTGCTTTTTGTAACACTATTTTGCGTAAGCTCTATATCGGGTGGGTCACACAAGATGTTCCTCTCTAATATCTGCTGATTGGTTGTAAATATTGAGATGCTAAATTGACAGTATTGGAAGGGCACGTATGAATAATTATAGAATATTATACTACAGTTTTGTTATTGTAGAGATATATACAAGACGTCGATTTGTCAATAAAATAACTTATTTGGCTTTAGCCTATGGTAATGTGTGTGAAGAGGCAAAATAGCATAAATGCGTATTGCTCTCTACCCCGCGAGGATGCCCAGATGGCACACGCCGCAAGGCCAGGCAGGCCGTGAAAACTACTAAGGTCATTAGTACCGCAAGTGTAGTGCACGTGCTTTCGTCGACAGGTGGCGGTGACTTTCTCTCTCTCTCTCTCTGAATGGTGAGGTCCGGCGCCTACCTTCCGTGGGCTAGGCGTTTCGGGATTTCCCCAGCCAAGTACCTGCCACCAGCGGGGCACCACCGCAGTCGGGGCAACCTGTAAGCCCCGACGGCTTTCGCGGCATGTGTGGTATGTGAGGAATGAGGATAGGACAAGAAAGAGGAAGGAAAGATCGCGCACGCTCCGTGGCCCGTTTATCAGGGCACTGCACCGGCATTCGCCTGGTGTTGATCTGAGAAACCAAGGAAAACTACCGACAAGAGCAGCCGGCTCCTAGAATTCTCCTCCAGTTGTTGGTGACTGAATTCGACCTAGCCTACAACCGAGTGTCGAAAATCTTGCTACTTTGGTACTGCAATGACATCAGTTGATGTACTGAGCCCTCTCCCGGTCGTACTAGTATTAAAATGCATAATTTCATAAGGTAATGTTTTATAATAATATTATATTTAACCGCTTAACATTTCAAGAACCTAAATAATTAAGTAAAATAAATGCATTTTAGTTCCATTCCTTCCTACTAATATACGTGAATTTGATTTTAAATGGATCTATTTATTTATTTACATTCTTACTTCCCACGTCTTCTGTTCACAAGGACGCAAATTAAATGTGTAGTAAATTTATTAGTACTACCAACGATCACTATGATCATTATTTGCACTTTTAGTGGATTTCATGATATTCAGATTTGCTCGAACACATTCTCATCTCGAGATGAATTCGTTTTCGCACAACTATAAAGAAGACAGTTAAATGCATTTTATTTATTAATTTTGTTTTCTTGATGGTAACTAACATGTTGCTAAAAATGGTTATTTGGTCACAATACATTAAATTGATTATCTGTTACATTTTTTAAAAAAATCTATCCAAATCTACCAGAAGACTTCCTATTTCTTTTTAACCAAAACCCAGCAAATTCTTCGACGGTCTCCATAAAACCGTGGAAAAATCTTCAGACTGCTATTCGAGCCGTCGTCAAAAGAAACCCATACGTGACGTGGCTGACGCGGGTTCTTTCATCGAGGCCCTCGCGTGTGCAAAAGACGGCGCGCGCCCGTCAGCATGCGAGGGGCCGTGGGCGGCGGAGGGTAAAGGGGTGGCGAGAGGAAAGGACTTTGTTGGGGGATGAGGAGCCGGGTGGGAGAGCCAGGGAACGGGGCGCATGGGGGGAGGGAGGGAAGCGGAAGGAAGGGGCGCCCGGCGGGGGGAGGGGATAACCGAAAGCCAACCCCACCTCCTCGAGCTTTCCGCTCAAGCAACACGCGTGCTTCATGTTTGCCTTCTCATGCAATTCGGGTGGCCCATTTTTACACCGCTTCGTGCCGCCGCCGGGGCGACGTACCACGTGTTGGCCCAAGTTTCTGACCTTGTTTTACAAGTTCCCTCTTGGCGCCGGGCGGAAACATGTGTTCTACAGTTTCACTTGTTTGGCTTACTAAGATAATAGAATTTCAAAAGCTTGGGGGCGACGTTTTTTAAGAAAACTATAGTCACTTGCTTTATTCCAAGATCATCGAATCTTTTTGAAGTAAGTAATTCATGTAAATATTTGTCCGTTTAATTTCTCAAAAAGCGTAAATTAACTGAAGTTACTAATAAGTATTAATTTTTGTTAAATCAAAAAGAAAGAATGAAAACAAAAATTATTGTGTAATTTACTAATACATAATTTGTGATACCAATTACTCTGAACATTTGTAAAGGAATTTAGACGTTTTGAGAAATGTTTTTGTGACAATCTTTCACATATACAATGTTATTTTCTATATATCGATATAATGAAAATTCCCTGTCATTTAGGGTTTTCCTTTTCCAAGAATTCTGACAATTACTTTTTTTTTAGATCAGAAGAGATTTTCCGTCAGCAGTGAACGTTTAATAATCTGTCAAATATTATTCATGTTTTCTTATATAAGGATTTCCCACTTTTAAGACTTATTTCTTGAAAACTCTTTTTTTTCGGAGAAAACTTCCAGGGAGAGCTTACGTAGCAAGCATACTAAAAGTTTAATTCCTATACCTGTCAGGCCCAAAATGCTCTTGGCGCAGCGACCGTCAGATGAGAGGCGTGCTGTCATCGCATGGCTTCCGAAAGCTCCCCTTCGCCCTTGGGCGATGACATCCGAGAGATCGAGGCCGCCCCTCTCTCCGGGGAATCCCCGGCGGGGCCACGTGCTCTCGATGGCGGGACGGGGCCGGGAGACAGCGCCGCTCTCAGACGACGGGATAAATTATAAACACGTCGGCCAGACAGGGCGAGTAGCGCCGGTGGAGGTAAAAGGGATTCGGAGGATCCGAGAGAGTGGTTCCAAGACGCAGGAGATGGAGGTCGAGGTGAAGATGCAGCAACAGATGGAAGGAATGCGATGGAGGTGTAGGGAGAGGGGCTGATGTAGAAGTACCAGACGTGAATGGTTTATGCAGAAGGTGGAATGATGTGGAGTGATGGGAGGAATGAAGTTACGGAGAAGCCGGTGGTGGTGACTACTGGGCGACACAGATACGAGTTTCCATGTCGCTAAATCTTCACAGAAGAAAACCCACACATAATATCACGCGAAGAATTTGGCGTACTACTACAAATGGTTGGTACCCGTTCCTAAGTCATTTTAGAGTCAAGCTAATGAAATACATATTGTACGAAAACAGTTTGGGAAGTAAGAAGACTTAGATTAGGGAAATGAGATATTTTTAAGAACTCAGTGAATACATAAGCAAAAGTAATTGCAAGAAGGAAGCATTGATAAGCCATGCATAAAACACGTTTCTACTTCCCCCATACAAATAATTTTTGGTATAAATATATCACGCCCATCTGTTGTAGAAACCATCATGTGTCCATGACAATTGGGGCAAAATGAAGACAATATTTTGTCAGTTTGCCAACCTTTCAGAGTTCATTTCTACATCATGACGGTTAAATACATCAACAACACGCTTAAAACAATGAATAGCACACTAATCATAAACAAGTATTATGAAAGCACACACTACTATCCAAAAAAACATTTTTTAAATATATACATAAATTGTATTTTTTTAAAAATTTATCGTACAATGCACATTAAAAAATATTTAAAATATAACATTTATAATATATATATATATATATAATTATATATTATTATTTTATTTATAATAGGTAAAATTATTACAAACCAATTAGATAACTTGATCCTATGTGGATAGGCCCGAAAGGCCTTTAACCATTACAATAACCTACATCCTTTTCGCGTTCTAATCTTTCGATTTGGTATCACCCAAATGGTCTCACCCATCGCATCAAAGCCGCGAAAAGAGAACGCCCAAGGTACGGCTCAGGAAAAAACGCCTGAAGGGGGAAAAACCTGCCGTCAGAAAGCGCGAGTACATTTCTAATCTATTCGACATTTATTTTAGCTAATTTATTTTCTGGCGCGGGCCGTCCCGCCGTCTGCCTTTCAGTGCTTGGCTCCTCAGCAAACCTGAAATCAAACGGCGGCCACAGCAGATCGTGCCTCAGCCAAACGCCTCTGCCCTTACATTTCGATCCCCTTTCCCTTCACGACCCCTGAATGTGCTTATTAAAACTCATGCCAGTTTTATTTATTTATTGTTATTGAAGCAGTTATTTACCAATTGACTACGACTCATGACTTATTTCTGTTTACTGACCTGTGTTTACTAAACTTAACATAAAAATTTACGTACTTATTGTTAGCTATTGACCTTGTTTATTTCTCTCCAGTCTAGGCTCCCGCTCAAAGTCCTAACCCAGTGCTGTTTTCCCATCCCTAATTTCAGTTTCCCTAATGGTCCGGACGCTTTCCTAAAAATGTTCCTAATTCCTTTTCATAATTTAGATCTTTTGTCACCTAACATGTTTTTGGGCGAGCGTTAACGTTCCTGTTTTAGGAAGTAGTAATTTCCCCATTTCCCATCCAATTTTTTCCTCCATGTTTCGCGTGCACAGCAAATAGGGATCGTGGATCCAGCCTTCCCTATCACGCCGCAAAGCCAACAGATGCCATTACCACTTGAGTCCCCAAACCCTGAACGCAAGCGTAATCCCCTCATTCGCGTCCTTTCCGAAGAGTATGAACGTAACTTTCGCAAAACCCATAATGACTCGCATGGATTTGAGCTTTCCGCGACGGTTTTTCACGCCGTTGCTGCCGCAGATCTTTTGCTCTTTCTAATCCGCAAGTCTATCGGAAATCAGCCTTTCTATCTCACGGGTTCCGCTATCTCCCACATTTCCCGGAGAGACGTCTCCCACCCCTGCGCGGTCAAGTAGCGTTTAATTTTGTGCGCACCAGTAGCGATGGTCCGCTTCCCTGCCATTGCTGCTTAAAGCACCTATGTATAAGTGTGTCAGCCTGTTCATCTCTAAATTTAATCCAGAGTTTAATAGGTTCATTTTAAAATCTTCCAATTCCTATCTACTACCTCTCTTAAGACTCCGGCATTTGCTGCGCACTAGACACTCCTAGAATATTTGCAATAATCTGTTTTGATGCTTTTCTAATCGATCTATTCCTATCCACTCCCCAGATTTCTGCTCCATAGTTCATAGCTGGGAGAACTAACGATTTGGAACATTGTATCGCATACTTTTACCGGCCAAAATTTATATATATATATATATATTATATATAGTATATATATATATATATATATATATATATGGTTATATGTATATGTATATTGTCACGTACCCGGACTTCCTCTTTTCCTTGATCTTGGATATCCCATACCTCGCTGGAGACACACATCATAATTTTTTAATGTAAGATATTAAAGAGGACAAGCGATCTTTTAGGGGAGTAACAACCTTGTTGATAACATGAATGTGTAAAATTGGTAGAGTGTCTTTCAATAACATAATGAATTTATTACTAATGCGAACTACAAGAAACATGTAATCAATGAACACATCAGATGAAATGTTTAAACACTAATATTAGCAGCTCATGACAATGAATTCTGCTAAACAATATATTTTCGACGACTAATATTAACAAATTCTGTAATATTGTGGAGTTCGTTTTTACAATCGTAATCGTTTCATTACTTTGATTAATCACTAATCACGCAGGCATCATTTATTTAAAAATACAAAAAAGAAAATTACAGGTGAAAAGAATACAATACAAGAAATTTCAAGAAAAAAACATGATTTATTGATCATACCTTAATCAGGTGTTAATTTCACCATAACGCTAGTGATAACGCGCCCATTGACACAATTTAATTTATATAACAGCACATAGCACAATATCATTCTTTTATTACTTTTAATTTAACGAGCACATATTGTAGCTAATATTTCATTATTTAGGGTATTTGAATCAGTTTATAATACGATGTACGTCTAACACATAATCTGCCATTCTTTGTAAAGCTATTTCTGCTATTGTTACGTTTCGTTTATGATCCTACACCGCCTCGTAATAACATTATTTTCATAACTGATTCAGAACGTGGTTTCAAACCAAAAGTAATTTACTTCAGTTAAGATCAATATTTACCTTTTGTTCACAGGGTTCGACAGAAAACATTTTTCGCCCCAAAATGGCCAAAATCTGTTGCAGGCTTTCAACGCTTTCTCTTTACTAATTACGTAGTAAGGCGAGAAAGTAAAACGTTAATAACATCCTAATTAACATTCAAAAGTGCAGTAAAGTAATTTTTCTCACAATGTGATGAACATTTGGGAGAAAAGTTCATAATTAAGTAATAATTTTAAAATAACAGTCGCTATTGTGAAATTTGGAAAAGGAGCTTGAATGGGTGTGCTATTTTTGAGGCGAGTACTTTCTTGAGGTACAGAATAAAGGACGTCGTCATAAAATAAAGGTTTTAAAATGCTCGAGCGCTTTGCAGGAAAAATATGCGTGAAACGGTCGTGCGAAAGATTCCCCAAAGATGAAAAGAAAGAAGTAAAATATTAAGGAACTCCCCGAAAGTGTTTATCGTACTCCTGAGAATAATAAGCCTTCTACGTCGTTTGCCTCAACGTCGGTGAGAAACTTTGCTTTAAATTCTTTATTAGAGACACTCTTTTGTTTTATATTTCAGAGAAATTATTCGAAAAATTACAAGAAAACGTGTTCTCCTAAACAAAAGCGCAGAAGTGAAAAGATGGGTACAGTTCGAGTTTCCTAGGGAAGTAGTTAGTATATGTTGACAAATATAACAAAATGAAATTAATGTTCAAACGCTTGGCATCAATGAATAAGGAGAATGTCAGTTTAGTCCAAACAATGACGACACAGAAAAGGAGGTAATATTTATTTAAAAAATGTAGTGTTTTATTATTTTCATATATCTCAACTTTTTATAATCCAGAAAGCTACCTGCTGAGTTCTGTGTTCATTATGTTTGAAATATCAACAATTCATTTCCCTGTCATATTTTTCCCCATTTTTTTATTCATTTCCCATATTTCTTTTTCATAGACTCTCCCCCTCTATCTCTTCCTCCCCCCCCCTCTCTCTCTCTCTCTCTCTCTCTCATTCTCTCTCATTCTATTGCACGCTCTTGAGAAGTACAAATATTTTATTGCGTCGAAATTCAACAACACTCTTATTTAGTTTATCCTTATACCATATTAACATTTACATTGCATCAAATATTTTTTTCTGTACAGGACATAGATTGTGAAAGTAGGTTAGGTAACAGTCAACGCAAGAATCATAGCAGTTATGAAAATCACCTGATTTAAGTCGTGGGGAACCCGGTATACGAACATTTAATTCAACACATGACAAGCGATAGGTAGAAGCAAATGAAAGTTAATACGTCTAATCGTCCATCAAAGAATTCATCGTCTAGCTAAAAGAAATTTACGCTAGGTCTCCCGCCTTACCGAACGAAAGGGTTTTATCTTTGACGCTCCTTAGGGGAGCCCCGGCCTGTGACCAAGTAATTGCTGCGCTAGGGCACTATCCCGTTCGCCTCACCCCTCCGCTTGCCTCTCCGCCCCCTCCCGGTCAAGCGCAGCCCTCTCCGTCTTGTTCCTCCCAGACCTGTTCTCCTCCACTTCGTCTACACTCGGCCACGTCCGCCTCCGTTCACTTCTGCAGCTCACCATCCACTCACTCCACGCAGCCTACTCCGTCCAGCCCCTTCTCCCGCGTTGCGTTCCACCCCCGCATATAACATCACCCCACATAACGTCGCTTCACCTCTGTCCCACTCCTTGTTGCCTTACCTCACCTCCCCTTCCCCTACACCTCACGCTTCTTCCCTCCTCTTCCTTCAGCTCACCTCGCTCTCCTCGCTCTTCTGCTTCTCTGCAGCCGCACCCCGTTCCGCTTCCCTTCTCCTCTCCTCCCGCGCGTTCAGCCCCGCCTCCGCCCCCGCGCGCCGGCCCGTGTGCCGGCGAGGAGGCGCCTGGGCCGGCGGAAGCCCGCCCGGCCGATATAAGGCGGCTAGTGGCGTGGCGGTGGGGCGGTGGGCGGCGGGGCGCGGCCGGCCGCAAAGCAACAGCGGGCTCCAAAGCCCCGGCCGGGGAACGCGCCGGTGTTAGGAGGCTTTGCACGCGGCAAATACGCGTCGCCCGGGGCCGCAATATAGACTGTAGGACGGCGACGCCGCCCCTCCCGCCCCGAGACCCGGCTCGCCACCACCACTGCCCGCCGCCGCCGCCGTCACCGCCGCCGTCACCCGGCCGCGCCCCCCCCCGGCGCCGTCCCCGAGCTGCACCCCACGCGCCGCCGCCCCCCACTGCCGCCCCCACCGCCGCCGCTACTCGCGCTGAGCGCCCATCGCTTCCCCTCGGAGCACCCTTTCGCTGGTGCTTCGCAGCTTCTGCCAATTTTCCTTTGTTCTTTCCCGGGCTTTGCTCCTCCCCGCCGATTAATTTAGTACTTTCAGGGCCTCCTTCACTCCTCTGTCACTTCTTCAGTTTACGGTACTTTTTGTTGTCGTGTTCTTAGCGTCTTCGCAAGGAAACATAAAGGTAGATTGTCTTTTTTCCTTACGAGCCGTTTATGGATATTTACAGCTCTGCAACCCCTTTTATTTTATTTTATTTATTAATAAACGCACTTAAGTCCAATACAGAAATGTTTTATATAGTGATAAATGAAAGCTTTTCAAAGGGAAAAATATAAATAACCGTGTTTACATATTCATAGGAAATGTACATTAAATTATAGCTTAATAAAAAGAATAGCACAATAGCATAAAAACAAAATATTAATTTAATCAGTGCAAAAAACACAATTTTACAATAGAATATTATATGTATGAAAGAGCAGTTTCTTAAAAATCTTAGAAAACCCATTCAGACTCAGGACTACTATGTCAGTGTAATAATGTTTGAGAAGTATTATTAATTAATTTATGTATTAACAGACTCTCGTCCAATATGTATAAAGGGTTTGTACCAAATTGAAATTTTAGCACCTAATATAATATAAACAGAAGATAAGCATTTAAACAAAAATTAGATTATACAACATATGTAACTGAAGATAAGCAGTTTTCTCTTTGCTTCTCTGACACATTTCGATTATATATTCGGGTAAGCGGATTGTGAAATGTACAGGCAGAAGTATATATTATAAGAGTAACGAAAAATGTATTTTTTCTTCTTGTGGCGATAAGAACTCGAAACGTAAATTGTTATTAGGAACGTGGGCAGTCACTTTCGTTATTAATTGATTAGTTCAGATAAAACACACCATCATATTTTCTCAATTCACATATGTTTAACGACTTTTTCAACTTTTAAACTCATGTATTATGTGCAATTTAATCTCAACGTCGATAATGAAATATCTCCAAAAAAAAAAAGATTTGAGGAATAAATTTACCTACTGAATTTTGATCAATACATTTAAATATAGTGTACAACATTTTGACTTTTTACTTTCAGAATTTTGTTTTCATTAAAAAAGTATCATACATTTGAAGCTTCGGAGATGTCCTCTTTAATAATATGGATGTATCATTCTTAACTTCGGTGAAATCATCTAACGGTGTTTAAGGTCTCTTTTAAGTATTAACTTGCTAAAGCAAATTTTAAAAACTATTTATTTCTGTGTTCCGCGTTAGTTAAAATGTTTCTGAGGTATTCCCTAGAGTCGGTGAGATGTATGATTGCGAATGGTTCCAAGACATAAAAGCACAAATGAAAGGTTTTATCCTTTGATTTCAGATTAGGTTCAATATGTTTATTGTAAATTACATTATCGCGCTAGACTTATTTGTTTTTGTATTATTGATTTGAGAGATACTTTTCGTGCGCTAATTGATTTCAATTACATACAAATCAACCAAACATACAACATATCCTGTGCAACACGACCTGTGGTAGAAAAACGTTGAGCTGAGGCTATGACATGAATGTTTGCATAATAAAACATTCCCAAAACCCGTTAAAAGACCGAAAATACGAAATAACCGAGATATTTGCTTTTCTTGTTTATTTTCTTTTCCACGGAATTTCTTCTGTAAGTTAGAAAGGAAAATGTGAAAATAATTATAAAAGTTATCAAGTCACATCGAATGCAGCCCCAGTTTCCAGACCTAATATCTGGCGCCGCGTCGAGGCATCATGGACCAGCTCCCCGCCCGATCAGCGCGCCCTGACGAGTGCGGCGCGTCGAATCGGAAACGCGTTCTCTCTAGTGGAGGTGGAAATGGAAGCGAAACACTTTGCCGTGTTGCCGCCTGCGTTGCAGCCTACGTCGTAACTCCGTTTCCGCCGCCGATTCCCATCTCCGCCTACCGACACCCGCTCCCTTCGCCGCTGCGCCGCCTTCACAGCGACACCGCACCGCCGCCGACTCCGCCGCCGACTCCGCCGCCGACACCCGACTCCCGCCACCGAACTCCAGCACCGACTCCGCCACCCGATCCGCCAGCCGACCTCCGCACCGACTCCCACCGACTCCGCCACCGACTCGCCACCGACTCCGCCACCGACTCCGCCGCCAGACTCCGGCACTGACTCCGCCACCGACTCCGCCGCCGACTCCGCCACCGACTCCGCACCGACTCACCAGCCGACTCCTCCACAGGAATCCGGCAACCGCCTCTGCAACCGGAAAAAAAAAACCCCAAACAAAAACTGGACCTGCTCTGACTCCGCCCCGACTCCCGCCACCGACTCGCACCGACTCGCCAACGACTTCCACCACGGAATCCGGCCCTGCCTCTGGCAAAGACCGACTTCGCTACGAACTCTGCCACCGACAACTGACATCCGGACACTGACATCTGACTCCGCCACACCGACTCCGCCACCGACTCCGCCACCAGACTCCACCACGAAGCCGCACCGCCTCTGGCACCGGACTTCGCTACGCGACTCTTGCCACCGACACTGACTCCGACACTGCCTCTGATCCGCCACCGACTCGCACCGACTCTGCCACGACACTGAACTCCGACATGACTTGACTCGCCACCGACTTCGCCACCGACTCCGCCGCCGACTCCGTTTAACTGTCTCTGACTCTGCATCGCTCCGCCACCGACTCCAGCCTCCATCTCCGGTAATGAAATTCTGCCTCCGACTGGGCAACTCCTGTCACCCAGCAACCACCGACCTCGCCAAACCTTCGCTCTGACGTCCGGCACCGCGTCTCCTTCACCTGCTTCCGTTCCCACCTTCGCCTCAAACCCCGCGCAACCTCTTGCTTCTCCATTAACCCTCTTCAACTTCAACTTTCAATCTCTACCTCCGCGAACTTCACCACCTCCGCCTCCATTTCCCCATCCGCCACCACCCTGCCCCGCAGCCCCTCCTCCAACTGCAGCGCCCAGCCACTGCCCCCATCCCGCCTGCAACGCGAAGAAAACAAATGAAATCCGCGCAATTCCTGTAAAGCTCGTTCCTCTCCCCCCTTTTTTCTTCTTTTTTTTCAAAGCCCGCTTTCGCGTCGCAAGAGTACAGAGGGCGGAGGGCGGGCTGGCTGGCCGGGCGGGGCCGGGCGGGCAGGCGCGGGGTGGGGCGGGCCAAAGAGCTGCGAAAAGGGAACAGGGCGGGCGCAGCCGCCGCCGCGACGCCGGGGCGTGCATGTGCGAAGGCGGTAAACTCCAAGACTAAGTCGGAGGAGGCAGAATTTAGATTTAGCAAAGCGAAGACGCGCTCGAGCTCACTCCTTTTGGCGTTAATTTAAAGGCGCCTATAAAACACTACCGCCTTCATTTCCCGCGGTAGGGTTCCACTCGCTAGCCCGGCCCAGCCGCGCGACGCCGGCGGCAGATTTTATCTGGCACGCCTGCTCCATCGTCGGACGGTCTGCCCTTTCATTAGCCAC
>BOPP01000087.1:2757306-2767306 GCA_017312745.1 Gryllus bimaculatus | reverse complement strand
CCTCCGCTTCACTCTGCCAAGCTACCATCCACTCACTCACCGCGCCTACTCCGTCCACCCCTTCTCCGCCGTTGCTTCCACCCCCGCACTATACATCACCCACATAACGTCGCTTCACCTCTTCCCACTCCTGATTCCTTACCTCAACCTCCCCTTCCCTTACACCTCAACCGCTTCCTTCCTCCTCTTCCTTCCAGCTCACCTCGCTCTCCTCGCTCTCTGTTCTCTCACCGTCAGCCCCTTCCGCTGTCCCTTCCCTCTCATCGTGGCCCCTTCCCTCTGCCTGCCCCGCGTTCACCCCGCCTCCGCCCCCGCGCGCCGGCCCGTTGTGCCGCGAGGAAGGCGCTGGGCCGGCGAAGCCCCCCGGCCATATAAGCGGCTGTGGGCGTGCGTGGGCGGTGCGGCGCGCGGGGCCGGCCGGCCCAAGCAACAGCGGGCTCCAAAGCCCCGGCCGGGGGAACGCGCCGTGTTAGGAGGCATTTGCACCGGCATACGCGTCGCCCGGGCCCAAGTATAGACTGTAGGACGCGACGCCAGCCCCTCCCGCCCCCGCCGACCCGGTCGACCACCACTGCCGCCGCCGCCGCCGCCGCCCGCCCCGTCACCGCCACCGCCCCCCCCGCGCCGTCCGCTGCACCCACGCCCCCGCCCCCACGCCGCCCACCGGCCGCCGCTAACCGCTGCGCATCCTCCCTTCCACCGGCACCCATCGCGTGCTCGCACTTCTGCCAATCCTTCTTTCCACGGCTTGCCCCACGCGCATCATAGTACTTCTCAGGCCACAACTGTCTTCCCTTCCATTCTTCTTCCGCGCTCCTCCCGTCTATACTTTCAGGGACTCTTACTACGGAAAAAATTTACTTTTTGTTGTCGTGTTCTTAGCGTCTTCGCAAGAAAATAAAGTAGATTGTCCTTTTTTTCCTTAGCGAGCGTTTATGGATTATTTACAAGCTCTGCAACCCTTATTAATTTATATTTTATTTATAAAAACCAACTTAAGTCCAAATACAGAAAAATTGTTTTATATAGTGATAAATGAAAGCCTTTTTCAGAAGGAAAGAATAATAAATAACCGTGTTTACATATTCATAGGAAATGTACATTAAATTATAGCTTAAGTTAAAAAGAAGATAGCACAATAGCATAAAAACAAAATATTAATAATCATGCAAAAAAACACAATTTTACGAATAGAAATATTATATGTATGAAAGAGCATTTTCTATAAAAATCTTAGTAAACCCATTTCAAGACTCAGGACTACTATTCAGGTAATAATGTTTGAGAAAGTATTATTAATAATTTATGTATTAACAGACTCTCGTCCAATATGTATAAAGGGTTTGTACCAATTGAAATTTAGCACCATAATATAATATAAACAGAATAAGCATTTAAACGAAAATTAGATTATAACAACGATAATGATATACTGAGATACAGCAGTTTTCTCTTGGTTCTTCTCTGACACATCGAGTAATCGTTACTGTTGTTACAAATTAATATATTCGGGTAGGGATTGTAAGTGATACAGGCAGAAAGTATATATTATAAGTAACGAAAAAATTTATTTTTCTTCTTGTTGGCGATAAGAACTCGAAACTGTAAATTGTTTATTAGAGGAACGTGGGCAAGTCACTTTCTTATGTATTGATTGAGTTCAGATAAAACACACCCATCGAAAATTTTCTCATTCAACATATGTTTAACGACTTTTTCAAGCTTTATAACTCATGTATTATTGTGCAATTTAATCTCAACGTCGATAATGAACATATCTCCAAAGAAAAAGATTCGATGAATAATTTACCTACTGAATTTGACAATACATTTAAATATATGTACAACATTTTGACTTTTTACCTTTCAGAATTTTTTTTCACTTAAAAAAGTATCATATTTGAAGCTTCGGAGATGTTCTCTTTATAATATGGATGTATCATTCTTACTTCGGGTGAATCATCTAAACGGTGTTTTAACGTCTCTTTTAAGTATTAACTTGCTAAAGCAAATTTTAAAAACTATTTATTTCTTCTGTTTCCGCGGTATTAAAATGTTTCTTGAGGTATTCCCTAGAGTCGATAAGATGTATGATGCGAATGGTTTCCAAGACATAAAAGCCAATGAAAGGTTTTATTAAAGAATCCTTTATTTCAGATTAGTTCAATATGTTTATTTAAATTACATTATCGCGTAGACTTATTTGTTTTTGTATTATTGATTAGAGATACTTTTCGTGCGCATAATTCGATTTCAATACATACAAATCAACCAAACATACAACATATCCGTGTGGCAACACACAAGCGACTGTGGTAAGAAAAACGTTTGAGCTGAGGCTATGAACATGAAGTTTGCATAATAAAAATTTCCCAAAACCCGTAAAAGACCGAAAATACGAAATAACCGAGATTATTTCTTTTCTTGTTTATTTTCTTTTTCACGGAATTTCTTCTGTAAGTTAGAAAGTGAAAATCTGAAAACTAATTATAAAAGTTATCAAGTCACATCAATGCAGCCCCAGTCTCCAGCACCTAATTTATCTTGGCGCCGCTCTTCATCGATGACCAGCGCCCGCCCCATCAGCCGCCCCTACGGCAGTGCGGCGCTCCTATCGGAAACCTTCCTCTCCATGAGAGTGGAAATAGATAGACGCCCCGACCAACGTTGCGCCTGTTACCCCCTGCTTGCAGGTCCTGACGTCGTAACTGTGCGTTCCCCACGCCCCTTATGTCCCATCCGCCCGCCCGTAGCAGCCCGACACCAGCGCCTCTTCTCCTTCCGCCCTTCGCCCCCTTTCACCAGCCGAAGAGCTTATCCGCACGCCCCCCACCGCGCCCGACCCTCCGCCCACACTCCAAGCACGCACTCGACCACCAGCGCACTCGGCCGCACCCTGCCCGATCCTGCCCCACCTGGCCCGCTCACGCTTTCTGCACACACACCTCGCTCAACCTCGACTCCGACATCTCCACAATCTCCCGCACTCTGTGACAAACCGTACCTTCAGTTGCTACACGCACCCAAAATCGGTTCCTTCTTATGCTACCGACCCTCCTGCCTCCCTGCCACCGCTCGCACTACCACCAGCCGCTCCCCCACGACTCCGACTCACGCGACTGCCTCCACAGATGCCGGACACGACGCCTCGTCGCAGCCAAGAGCTTCGCTACAACGTGACTCTGGCCACCACGACGGCGGACTCGCGACAGGTGCTGACTGCGTGGACTCCGCGCAGCACGACTTCGCAACACACGGACTCCAACCACGACTGCCGTGCCCTCGGACTAGCCAGAGCCAACCCTGACTACCTCCACACGACTATCATCGGCACCGCCCTTTACACCGGACGTTCGCCTTAACCGACTCTGGCCACCGAACAGCTGAGCTCGACGACACTGGACTCGGTGTAACTATACGCACGCACCAAACTGCCACAGCCCTAGACTTTCGCGACATCATACGAGAAACGGTGCACAGCTTCTTAGGCAAGGGTCGCATTCAGGACTGTCACTACACTATACTGCCACCTGAGCACTGACTCCGACACTGACTACTGACTCCCATTCCACACGACTTACGCTCACCGAGTACTCTCGCCTACAACACTAGAACTTACTCCTCTCTAACACTGATCATCCAGACAAATCCGACATACAACGCCGATAGCCGAACTACGCCAAACCGAACTCCCGCAGACCGTACTCCGCCACGAACTACCAGCCACGACTCCGACATCGAAGAATCGCCTTGCACCTGCCTCTATTGTCAACACGACTCAGCTAGCGCCCGACTGCTACTCCCATACTCGGTATCCGTCTCACCAGCATTGCCGACACCGAAAACTCTGATCCTATCCGCTCACTGCGTGGCGCGAACAAGCGTCGAACTTCTGACTCACGCCACCACATTCGCCACCGACATGCCACCAGCCGAGTACCTCGCAACACTCCACACCCCCCGACTTGGCGCTGCGCACGGAATCCCCGAACCACGGCGCTCTTCGCGTCTACCGAGCTTCGCTACCGACGTCTTGCCAATCACACAGACGCACGTGACTGGTACACTTGCGAACTGCCTCGCGCACGCGCCTGCCCCCAGCCCCTCATGGCACCGACAACTGGCCGACTCCGAGGCGACCTGACTCTGAGACTCCGCCAGCCACTCATCGCCGACCGACTCCGCCGGGAGGACATCCGTTACGGCTCGAAGCTTGGCCAGTCGACCCGATCGCCACCACGTCCGCCACCGGAGGCTGCCGCTAATGACTTCTGCCTGACCGGACATGCGAACACTGTCACGCGCAGCACCACCACCTCCCCAGCCTCCCTCTGATCTTCCGCTACTATGCAGTACTTCCTCAGCCGTGCTCCTCCACTCCCCAATCGCTGTGCGCTCACCTCCGCGCACCTATATGCTTGCCTGGAACTGTACCCTCTGATCAAACCATCCAACTTCATCTCTACCTCCGCGAAGTACCTATCCACGCGACCTCCGCCGTGCCAGTCTTGCCCACCGCCACCACCTCGCCCGCAGCCCCTCCCTCCCAGCGTCGCGCAGCGTGACCACTGCACCCATCCCGCCTCTACCGGGCAAACTGCAAACTCTAACAATAAATGCAGATTCAATCGTCGCTAATCTAGTAACATGCTCAATCCTCCCGCCTCTTTTATAATCTATACGCCAATCTTTTCAAACTCGAGCTCTGTCCGTACGCAGCATGCAAAACTAAGTTTCTGGACCATCCATCGGCGGACCTGTAGGTCTCTGTTTACGCCCCTCCTGCCCCCGCGTGCAGCCGGCGACCCCCGCGCGTGGCTCCGCGTGCCCCAAGACCGACCTCCGCGCAAAATGATCTGAGCGCGGCTGTTTGCCGAAGCTCTGCCGCCCCGGTCGCCCCGCCCCCACCCCGGGGGCACCCTGCCCAGGCCCCGCCGGCGTGCGAGGGCGGGCGCAGACCGCCGTCCGCGACGCCTCGTGGAGCTAGCATTGTGCAACCGACACTCCAAGAAATCCGGAGGAGCAGAATTAGATTATAGCAAAAAAAAGCGAAAGAGCCAGCGCGTCGACGCTCACTCCTTTGGCTTGAATTTAAAGGCGCCTATAAAACACTACGCCTTCATTTCCCGGGTAGGTCCACTGGCCCGCCCACCAGCGCGACGCCGGCGGCAGATTTTATCTGCACCGCCTGCTCCAGCTCGACGCCCTCCTAGGCCACAGCCTCCGCCGCGCCCCCGCCAGCCTCCTCGTCGGTCCCCACTAACCCTGTTCCACCGATACGGCTCCCTCTGCGCCCAGCTGCTCGTCCGATCACTCCCGCCGGATCGTCTCCACCCCGACGTCACACGTTTCGATTCCCCGAGCGTTTCGCTATTGTCTGCTTGTAAGTCCTGTTGCAAGTGCGTGCTTTTCCAACCAGCATAATTTCTCGGCAGTTCTAACGATCCGATACTCTCCCCTGGGAGAATAGAAAGCTTCACTCTTGTATAACCTCTGCCATTTGTTCATTTTGCCGGGTACAGTATCTTTGTTCTTCTAAATATACTTACAGAAAAATATGATTATAGAGAATAGTATATTAGCCATGCTAATATGGGTATTAATTTAGGTTATACTAAGACCCTTCTGCTTAGATAAACCCTTCCTCTCAATTCCGGGGAATAGCATCTATTCTTACCAGTTCGCCTGCCCTCCTACGTGTTATTAGTGGTCACTACTACCCCTAGGCCACCTCCTCTCCCCACCGAGGTTCCCTACTCCTCCCCTTTCCTGGCCCTTCCCTCCTCCCCGCACTTCACCAGCCGGCTCGCCTAAGCGGCGCGGACCAGGAAACCACGCTTCTCGCCTTACACTCAAAAGAAGCCTCTTAAGCGGCGCGGGCGCTTGGGAGCAAGCTGCGGGTGATACAAGAGAGCTAGCTAAGCCCGGGGGCGTCGACGACCCCTAAGGCTGCGTGCTGCTGCGGGCGGGGAGGGGATCGCCTTTACCCACTTCGCGGGCGTGGTGACGCGACGAGACGCCTGCGCGCGCCTGCAATGGGCGCACCGCCACGCCCACGCCCAGCGCCACGCGCCCTACCCTTCAGTCCTCACTCGCTTGGCTCTTCAGTCCTCTTCCTGCTCTGGCCTGCTTCCCCCACGCCTTTACGTCGGCGATGCGCTGCCTCTCACTCTGCTGTGCGCCTTCTCTGGTCTTCGGCCGCCTGCGGCGCCTCCCTTTGCTTTCCTTCCTGCCCCGTCCCCTCCACCTCCTCTCCCTCCACCTCACTCACCCTGCCTCTTCAATACGCTTTCCTCTGATCTGCCTCCCCCTCCTTCTCCCTTTTCCTCTTTCTCTTCTAATCCAACTCCTCCCTCTCCTTCTCGCTTGCTTCCGTCACCATCACTTTCCACGGCAAACGCAGCCAGTGGCAGCGTTACCGGCTTCGTCGCCGTCACTGTTGCCGCCTTCGCCAGTCGACGCTGTTCGGCGTTGCCCTAGGACTGCATTTCTGCCTCGCGCTCTGGAACACGTTGCGTCGCTCGCGTTTATCCTGAATTTTCAGACGTTTTAAAAGAGACCGGCGACTTAGAATACGTTTACAGTGACATTCACTCAATAATTTCCTCTATCACATCCTTTGAAGTTAGCAAATGAAAATCTTGTATTTAGTACTATTTACAGTTTAATAAAATGTGCATTTTATTTATATTCTTCCGTTTACGCTCTTTTCTCCGGCAGCAAAATTGAAAAGACCTCTAAGTTCACAATTCCTTCTCTTTGACTGACCATTAATGTTGATATACTGGTAGTAATTAATAATTTTATCATAACAATGTTTCTACAGAAATATTCAAATAAAGTTGCTGTTGATTTGATCGAGCTGAAAATCTAAACATCCGAATGGGCTTTAATTGTATGGTTTTAAAGCTACGGCGTACATAACTTTGAGTAATTATTCGATAGTTTATTAATTTTAATAATATGGTACGTATATAATTTTTTAATATGGTACGTGGATAATTTTGTTGAGAACAGCATAAAAATGGCAAAAAATTTTCGAAAATATTTACTAATGAAAATATTAATCAAATATTAGTTGCGTATCAATCAAATATTAAATGGGCGAATCGGTTACTTAGTAATGAAATATCGATTGTACAAAAAGCGCTTTCGCAATACTGCAATATGTTTTGGCTTGATTTGTAAATTGTTCATTTATTCATTAAAAATCGAATAGAGGTTTGTTTCATAAAGCTACATTTCATATTAAATGCATACATAAATGAGTTGCTGTGGGAATTCGTTTTATACTTTCAATTTATTGAGTCTCGAACATACGTGAGAATAATAATATTATCGCATTAAAATGTGAAATTAATGAAAGCAGTTCGAGAGCATTTTTCATTAGAATGAAAATCTTTTTATTTCTCGATCCATGACATCGCATTCTAAAAACGAGCTACTTGCAGAACTCAGGCGCCTCCTCACTTTGAATAGCTTTTTTGCATTATACTTGCACTACGCCAGTGATTTACGGCGAGTTCGCGTGATTGATAGACTTCTCTTCGCGCAGACAATAAAATGCATCGGTTTTTATGCCTTCGGAGAAAATACCTACAATTCATTCTCTAACGGATGTATAGACTTCATACTTGTGGCATATAAACGAAGCGTGTTTCCCCGGCAGTCGGATAGCGGAGGCTTACAGCGGGGAATAAAGAGACACGGAAAGAGCAAATACCGGTGCAATCAAATTTCCATCACTTTCATGCCTTGAACGTATCTAACCATGGAGAATGAAGAGAGATAGAGAGAGAGAGAGAGAGAGAGAGAGAGAGAGAGAGAGAGAGAGAGAGAGACGTGGGAGGTTATAGACGGAAATGAGAGAAAGTGAGAGCGTACGAGAGAGAGAGAGGGAAAATCGAGGGAATGAGGGAAAGAGAGAGGGAGGAAGGGCGAGCAAGAGGGGGAGGGAGAGGGCAGGGTTCCCCCTGCAGAAATCCGGTTGCAATTGTGCTCTCATAAAACTGGGAGGTGCGCTGAGAAGTGGGCTGGGCGCTGTATTTATGGGCTTATGGGATTCTCGTTAGGGCGCCTCGCGAGCGCCTCCCGCGAAGCACAGCGCGGCCGGCGCGCGCCGCAGGGAGGAAGTTTTCTTGCAAAGGGCTCCCCGACTTCTCGGCGCTCGCGGAGGCGAACAGCGCAGCCAGGACGCCAAGAAAAAGGGGCGGTCGAGAGGCGATGTTGAAGTCAGGATGAGAAGAAGATTGATATGGGGGAAGAGGACGATTATGGGGAAAGCAGAAAAACCGCTGTTTGTAAAAATGATGAACAATTAACAAATTCGAAAATTATATTGCGATAAAACTCATTCAAATTTTCACATTTAGTTTCTTAATACTCGTTTCCAAACATGTAGACGTAATTTTATAATAATTCAAATATTAGTAAAAAACTTAGTTTAAAACAATTCGGAAAGTGTGAAAGTGGGATCGTTTTTTCTTGAACTATTTCAAGTGTGCAAACACTTGATTTCTGGCTGCGAAAAAACGGCGAATATCGAAGTTCAAAACCATTTTTTGGTTTGGGAATGAAAGCAAGAATACAAAGATCAAAATAAAACGTTACAAAGATAGGTACGGAGTGGGAGGAGATATAAATAAATTTAATTATATAAATTCACGAAGAATGGATAAAAGATAACAAAAAATTCTGCATTAAAATAACCACATAATGAATAAAACTAATTGCTGGCCGTGAAGTTAGAATACTGATGAGTCTGACAAAACGTCAAAATGTGTTTCATAACCTAAATAAAAATGCCTAAAAAGTAACATATTTAAAGATAAAATGAATGGAATGCTATCTATATTACAGTTTGTTTATATAAACCACGAAATTCGTAATTTAGATAAATAGTCAAGGATTGAAAAAGTCAACGTGTAAAAACACAATCCTGAAAAAGAGAGTCGTTTAGTGCCGTATCAGGAAAAAACAATAGAAAGTTTCAAAGAGAAAAGAGGAGAATGCTTGTAATTTTAAGTTTTTTTCAATAATGTAATGTTCAATAATGTATAAGTTTGAAGATAAAATTAGATATTGAGAGGACAAAATGCTCCAACTATAACTTGCCACAAAAGATAGCGTGGCCGAACTGCAATGACGGGAGAGGGACGTTTGCTCTGACACTCAATCTTGGATATGTCACTTGTGCTTCCAGTGTAGTGACAGTGGAATTGAATAAGTGGAATGGAATTGTAAAGAGTTAATTTTCTCACTGGCCAGAATTCAAAGCATGTTTAATGGAATTCTTCCTAGAATTTTATCGGTCTAGGTCAGACGAGACAGAGATCCGAGCACACAACAAAACAACAGCAAGTTAAACTCGAGCCTCTTCACACCAGAATAGTGGGACACCGGGACAGTTAGTGGAAGATGGACTTATGGGTGGGGCATCCAAGAACGCCGGGTCGGATCGGGTCTACACGCGTCGAGTCGATTCGGGACTAGTCGGCTTGGGTCCTGTCGGGTCGGGTCGGGTCGGGTCGAGTCGGGTCGGGACGGGTCATCAGATCAGTCGGATTGGTATCAGTCAGGGGGTGCGGCAATGCGGTTTGTGCGAGCGCAACAGTGGGGGGAGGGATAGGTGGATATGCCCCAGGTACGGTGAAAAGAGCGAGAAGCATGGAGTGTAGTGAAAGAGCAGAATCCAGGGAGGAGCATGAGTGGGGAATAGCGCATTGCACAGAGTGGTAGGTGCGAGAGCAGAGGGAGCATGGCGTTCTTCGCGCGCCAGGACCGGGGTGGGGGGAGGCGGGGGGACAAGCAAGGGCGAGGGGGGGGGACGGCGAAGGCTTACGTTTTCCGCTCTTAGCTAGGTATTAATTGTATGCCACGAAGCTGAGATGGCACGTATGCGCTGCGGGCGTGGGCGTGGCTCCCGTGACCTGCCGGCGGGTGGTGGACGCGGGCTGGGCGGGTCACTCGCGCAGACCCGTACAAACTTATCTGGTGCCTC
>BOPP01000087.1:2696733-2752532 GCA_017312745.1 Gryllus bimaculatus | reverse complement strand
CCCTACCCGCCAGCCCCGTCAGACCACCAACTGCGGTTCATCCCTCTCTTCTGACGTGTGACCGTGGCTGAGGCTTCCATGACCCCCTCCCCTCCCTCGTGCTCACGCCAGCAAAGCGAGCAATTTGCTCGAATGTCTCTTCTGTCTGAAGCGTTCTGCTCTCCATGCATGTTCTCTGCTAGTCTAGCCTTCTCGGATCACCCCATTCTGGTTGCGGCTTTTGATGTCGTTGCATTCTTTGCTTCTCTGGCCGCCGAGAATTTTCTCTACTTTTTCTTGTTATGTTTTCATTTTTTTATCAATCTTTCGAACTCCAATCTTCAATCTGCTGGTCCGTTTTCCCTGAAATATCACAATTATCTCATTTTTATGTTTATTCCGTTCTAGTATTGTGGGGAACTTTTCTTGGCATTTACAATGCATTTATAATGAAATAACTATATTGCTTGCAAGGACGACCCATAATTATTTCATTCTATTCCGCTTTCCGTACTTGTACTTTTTCAACGCTTCTTGTTAACTTTTATGCCTTGTAACATCGTATACCTCGATTACCAACTTTTTTGTAACCTCTTTCTCTCTTTCTTTATTTTAAATTCTTAACTACATATTCACTTCCCTCCTTCATAATAGTTCTCCACCGGTATTTATATATTTTATTTTATTTCCTTCTCAACACAACGTTCAGTGTATTCTTTCTTCATGCTCTTTAAACTCTCATCACCCTGTTCTCAGGGTCGCCGTCGCTTCGTTGTCGAAACCATTTTTGCACTCTTCCTTTTGCGGACCCCTCTTCGATATGTCTCCGAAGAAAGCCCTGTCAACGAGCATCCTGAAAGTAAGAGCTCACCCGGATCACGCCATTGATCGGGCGAGGAGGGGCAATCGGAAATGCATACACCTGCTGCAACGTCTAGCTCAGACATATCTGGCCAGACATCATTCTAAGAATCAGCGAGAGTGCGCGTGAGCATTGTCCTTGAGCTTTTCCGTATTGACGATAAGAATTTGAAAGTATGCTGAGCACGTAAGAGTCGCACAATGCTACTCAAATAAGTTAAAATGATTTAAAAGAACACCAGAATAATAATTTACACCATACAATATTATTTTCTCATATGCTAAAAATATATATATATTATATACTCAGTTAAACGAATTAGAACCCAATTCTTAATAGATTTGTTGATAATATTTTAAAATTGGGATACTATACTAATATGTTACTACTGCTTTGATCACTATCAGTGCTACACATGCAGCGTTAATGGGTAATTCATGTTCATATTATTACTAACTACGTTAGTTATAGCTTAGCCAACGTAACTAATGTGGGTGTTGTTTCTAAATAATTAAATCAATTGACTCTTTGTATATTTTGGCTGCTTAGTGGCCGTTCTAAAGCTGTTTAGTAACTTCATACAGACAATATATCAAAAATAAAATATTGGTTCTTCGATTGGATTTCTGCAACACATCCAAACGTTACAGAGGTTGGCTAGATATTCGCAATGATCACATTGAAAATAATCACACTCCTTTCTTCGTTTCGTTGGGTTAATATGAGTTACGTATAAAAGAAGTTTACATCTTTATTCGATGAAGGCTTTTGTCCTTATCCATAAAGACTATTGCATTTCGTATTTGTAATATATAACAGATAATATATTCTTCAACATGCATCTACAGCCGTACGTTGCACTGTTTCGTGTACGCCACTCAGTTTAGCAAAATGGTAACCGGAAGCATGTTTGCTGAGCAATAGTCAAGGGAAGTAGATCGTCATTTACATGCACATTCGGGTATATCACGCGACGCTCTCTTCTATTTTGATTCTGATCTCGCTCCATCGGCGTTGTTCGTGCTAGCAGCGAGGTGAACATGAGATTCGAGAATTCACTCGCGGAAGCGATCGACTGCTTGGGTAAATACATGGTGTTTAGAATACGCTGATTAGAGTTGCTTCGAAAAAAGTATGTTGCATTGAATCTAAGCCTTTTGCTTACTTCGTCAATCTTTCAATACGTGCATAGATAATAAAGTAATTACAGTCATCACCTTATAAGCATTCCCACAAAGCAAGCAATATCTCATTCAGCAATATAAATAGACTTACTGCGGATAATGATAATTATAAAAAAGTAACGTTTCACTAGAACTTGCTCTGCGATCCGTTTGATTATCGGAAAATCAAACGAACTGAACGGAACCAAACGTACGCGTTTTTGTGACAAGGGGCTATTTTCATTACACTCAAAGACCGTAATAAGTAATTTCAAAGTATTATGATTAAGAGTATTGAGTATTTATTGTAGTCTACCCAGTGATAGTACAGAGTGCGCTGGGTTCGTCAGGTTCGAATCATAGTTGTAGATCCATGTAAGGACTTTTCCGTACCATCAAGTATCGCCTAATAACAGAAAAAAAATATTTGCCGACCCTTTCCCTGTCATCGGTGGCAATGCTCGGCGCTCGGGTGCGGTTGGTCTGCCTGCAGACGGGGGAGTAATCCACTGTCTACGGGTCTACGTTCCACGGCATGCATGCCACTTGTCGAACTCTTAAATCTAACCAATTGTAAGTAGCGCAAATGCCCTAAGTCAGAAGCAGCTGTGTCAGAACTAGACGATTTTGGCGTAGGGACCTCAGCAGTTCAAAGGAGTGGGAGACTGATGTAAGTGCATGAGAGTGTCAAAGGGCAGATATAGAACTGCGCAGATCGAAAAACCAGATACCGATATACCGAAACGATAAGGCCGAAGATTATGAGAATTTTTGTTTGTATCTGCGTTGGTCACTTTATGTTTGAAATATGTTGTGGTATTCTGTACAATGAAGCCTAATTTTTATCTTTGCCTCACTTAATCACCAAAAAAGAAAGTTTTTGTAATGCGAACATAACATTATCTCTCTTATGTATTGGAGTTCATATGCATATATAAACCCTCTGATAGTGACGTTAGAAAATTTACTGAAGTCACTATCAAATGAATACTTATACTCGTAGAATTAGTGATTTCATGAATGTATGAGTTGTTATATTAAGTATCTCGTAACTTCCACAAATGTTCGATCCCTTTATATCATTACTGCAGAAAAAACTGACTCTAAAACATTCTCATTTTGGAAAAAAATATTTTCATCTCAGCGGAGACGTTTTCTGTCCGATGTATATATTGGCTGTTAAGAAAACATCTTGCAATTTTATTAGTAAAAATACACTATTTTATAAATGAGCAGTTTTTTTTTGATTATTTAAAAATTGATTTCTGAAATGTGTAAAAAATGTGTTTGAAAACTGATAAGGTGATACATAATGAAAATTAACTCAAAAATTGCAATTATGAGATGTGGGGGGGCGCCGAGTTCACCCACCAGGCAACATCATTCACTAAGGCTCTCTCTGGTGCCCGCAGGGTCGGTGGTGGAGCACCACGCGCCCTACTGGGAGCAGCCGTTCTCGCAGCCCTACTTCGACAACTCGACGCGGCGCGAGATGACGACGACGGTGGGGCAGACGGCGTACCTGCACTGCCGCGTGCGCAACCTGGGCGACCGCGCCGTCTCGTGGATCCGCAAGCGTGACCTGCACATCCTCACCGTGGGCATCCTCACCTACACCAACGACCAGCGCTTCCAGTCGCTGCACTCGGACGGCTCGGACGAGTGGACGCTCAAAGTGAGCTCGCCGCAGGTGCGCGACTCTGGCGTCTACGAGTGCCAAGTGAGCACCGAGCCCAAGATCAGCCAGGCGTTTCGCCTCAACGTCGTCGGTGAGTTGACCGCCCACGCGCGCACGCGCCCACGCGCCCGGCGTTTCCTGCTTTGCGCGTCTCGCTCGCGGATGCGCTCCGCCACATCTCCCGGAGGAGGGACAGTCACCTTCGACGCTCCGTGCTCTCCTCTTCATACCGCAGTCGGCATTAGGGCTCAAGGCGTTCAACAACACATGCATGGGAGCCCATTCTCAGTACTAAAATGGGGTGCATTACTAGTCATTTTAACAACCACTGTTTATTACCGTCTGAACTAATTGCTAGCATATATTACGGAGAGAACAAAAATCTATGATACATTTCACACAACTTCATATAATAATCAGGGGTTTAATTTAATTTTAAATATATTTTATATTAAATAAATTTAATAAGGCAATATCAACAACAGATCTTTAACAGATGTCAAGTTTATGTTCCATTAACTTACTTTACACGAAAATTTTAAACACGAAAATGTACTCATATTTTTCTGAGTGATAGCTATCATTGAAAAGTAATTTCATGACCTTTCAAACATTTTTATTGATAGTCTTGTATACCAACAGTACTGTGAGTTCATTTTTTATTCATCATCAGTATTTGTTCGAAAAGAAATTCACGGAAAAATTACTTTGCACAGTGTGGCAATTCATGATGAAATAATACACCAGATTTGTAATAAATTGACAATAAATTAGACACTAAGTCATCTAATATATTCCTTTTCTGTCACAATACGTAAAGAAAATTTGTAAATTACTAATTTCGTGGAATGTATCATGTGATGTAAAATCGGACAGTTGTATTCAGCACTGATACTGATATATGATCGTTGTTTGGTGTATTACTCATATCAGTAGAACTTTAACATGGGTGACAAGATCAGCGACATAACCTTAATAATTGTGTTGTGCTTAATTATGTATTTACTTTCTTATTCAGGTATTCATGTTTTACATGCCTTTAGCAGAGAAACATCTCCAGTCTACAGACTTTGTTTACACTGATTTTATTTATACCCCCTATAAAACTGTAAAGATAAGCTTCAACAATTCAAACAAATTTTCGGACGTCAAATCAGTGTTTAAGGTTCTTTTGATCCCTAAATCTGCACACGCGTAAGAATTAAAGAATATTAACGCTATTTATATAGTTGTAGAGATAGGTGCAGGTGAAGACGCAATTGTATACTCGAAAATCGGGATGTTTGTGTTAATGGAAGTCTATCTGCATGGCTGGATGTGTCATGGGTAACACAGATTTGGAGCTTTTGAGCAGAATCGTGGCAAATGTGTCAAGATTGGGACGCTCGGGTGATTAATAAGAGATTTTCGCTTTTAATTTTCAAGAAGTCCCTTTAACATTTTCAATTTTTTCTTCAAAATAGCTGAAATGTTTTTCTTAACATGTTTTGCTCAAATTCGAAAAAGCGATTTATCGGTGTGGTATAGTTGCGAGTTTCATTTAAACCTCTGACATTCATAAAATTGTAAAGTCATTTATATTTAAAGTACTAAAATATTTTCGGGGGTAAAGAAGCAAGCGTGTCAGGACATCCCGTTAGAGTTAGCGAATCGAAGATAACGAATATTTTAAGTTCGAAGATTCAACTCTAGGTTCCCAGTGCAAAGTCGTTGTATTGTTCCTGAGTTTGCAAACATCTCTCATTATATTTGTCTTCGACGCTTAATACTGAACCATAACTTCGGGCGTTTCTGTTCTCCTTATAGTGAATTTCAGCATGCTGCGCGTTCCCTCTAGTGTGGTGTTCTGCTGGCGAAGTTTTTTCATGTTCTGTTTAGGAGCCCTCCCTTTATTGATAATTTGATATTCCATTTTTTATTCGTTCCTGAAAATATTTCAACGTATTTTTGGGTGTCATGTTCACTTAATCAAACGTTTTTATCATTCCCAAGTTGTGTAGTTTTTGCGTTATTCCTACTGACTTGCATTAATTTGTTAATATAAAATATATTTTTGTTTGAGTGATAGTTCTTTACAGCAAGAGGTATAATAATGATTTCCTTCAAAGCGTTTTGTTTTCAATTTTCAGAGTGTTTTCTTTTATTTGAAAAGAATTTTATTTTACATAAGAGAGATAAATATTTGAAAAAATAAGCAAAATTTAGATACACGCAATAGGAAATATTTATTGATATCCCCACAAAAAGGTCTTAGATATGTGTGATATTCTTTTAAGGATATTAAACGTATACATTTTGCAACCACATAAAATTGAATACAGTGGATTAGAGGAATTGTACAAACAAAGGGGTTTTGAAATATTAAATATCATCATTCAATTTTGCTAATTGCATACCAAAGAGTGTTTAAATTACAACAGTTTCGGATAACATTGCCATGATTATTTATTTGAATATTGCTTACATACTAATAAACCAAATTTAATTATGGAGGAACGTCTATTGCTACCAGATCATTGCGGTTGTACGGGAAGCTCAGCTATGAAATTCAAACCTGATTATCGACCGGTTAGATCGAAACATATTTTACACTCGAGCGAACTGATTCATTAATTAAAATTAAATTACTAATGTTTAGCTAACGCAAATTAACATGTGTGGGTACATAGGGACACTTTGGTGGAAAACTAAAAGTTCCATATTTCAGAATTACGCCAGGCGCATCGAAATACATTTACAGGCCACATATAATCGCTACTTTTTATTTGCAGGCTACTTTTAAATGTTGAAGGTAATGGAATGCGTTTTCAATTAATTTATTTCGATGAACATCTAATATAGTCTCAATTTATATTTTGAAAATAGGTTTAATGGTTAGGTGCTGCAAATTACAAGAACAAATATGGTGATACTCTTTTAAACCATCGGTTCTAAACAAATACTATTTGTAAATCACTGGTGTTATTGTCGTTTGTGGTGTCAGAGTTTGTAATTATGAAATCAGAAACTGTATATTGAGGTGTGATCGATTTGACAAAGAAGAGTGGAACGATTCAATTGTAAAAAATGCCATTTTAGTGCAAAATAAAAGAAATACAACATATTAAAAATGGGTTATATCAAAGAAGATTTTCAGGGTAACTACTTCTAGTAAATGAAATGGGAAGCACGTGATAGAAGAAGGGATAGAAATTAAGGAAATATAATGAAACAATTTTTAAAAATCGTTAGGTAAAACACGAAACCTGAAGTAGGGTGTATTAATAATTTTAATAATTATATTTGATTGATGATTATAGTTATAAAAATCTTTAATTTTAATTAAATATCATAGTAAGATTAGGAAAACACTAGTTGCGAATGAGACACAAGCACTGATGTGTGATAACACTGAGATTTTGTCTGAGGTTTGGATAGTAGTTGAAAATGCAGCTAAACCTGCAGAAGAAGCTTAACCCTTTATAGCCAAGTGGTACATTTCCGATCCACCATATCATACTCACTAATTTTGCTTCATAGGTTCTTGGTGAATGTGATTTTTGCTTTCTCGCTACCGCTTATACAGTGGGGAGAAAGTAATGTACTGCTGCGCGAAATAAAAGCGAAATTTCGACAGAAAAACTCTTATTACATGGACCTAGTAACGAAGAATGGACCTGGTAATTTAGAAAAAATTCTCTAAAACATTGTGTAGCCAGAATCCATGTTTTGTGGATTCTTGATACCAAAAAATCGAATGTTGGCAACACGTCTGTCCATGTGTGAACAACGCTAGTGGCTTCAGCTGGTTTTCTCCACACTTGATATTCCGCAATCAATTTGTCTGATGTCGTGGTTCCTTGAATTTGAAACAGAAATTTTAATTGGGTGGGTACTTTGCATGATGCTCCGGAGGCATTTAAAAAAAGTTTCACGTTTTTTCATTGAACCGTGTTATTCGGTAGTGAGTAGGATGAATAAGAGAATGGTGCATATCTGATGTTCGTTAAAAAGCACAATTTTTCACAAAATGCAATAGTTCTAATTTTTTTTAAAATCTTCCTACAACTAAAATATTAAAGACAGAGATTTTACGTTAATGAAATTGGTTCCTTAAAGATATATTTTGAAATAACGTCTTGTTCAATTATTCGAAAGTTTGAGATTTACAAAAAATAAAGTCTAGGATGTGTTAATTCGGAGAGAAATTACGGTATATTCAGTACTATGTAAGCATTTCTAAGGGCGAGAATGCATGTGCAGTTTTAGCACTACTAGGTTTCTTTGTCTTGCTTTTCTGCAATCTACAAATATAACTTTAGTTTATTGATTTCATATTTCAGGTTTTGGACAGAGTTACTCGTTTTGGATGACATCAAAATGTTGCATGTATAAAAATATGAGATCTGGATAGCGGTATTTCCAGAAATATGCTTTTGTTCATTCAATATTAGAGAACCAAATTGTTGTTACAAAAATTGTACATTCTTGTGTCGCTAGGTGTTTTTACGGGCGTTTAACATTTTCGATAAATAAACTGTTAATTACTAAATTTGCATGGCGTATGTGATGTTGAGAAAAGTGCGGAAGTGAGAGCGGAAGTGAGAGGTGGAACGGGGGTGAAGGAGGGGTTGTCGGGGCGGTTGGGGGGGGGTGAAGAGAGGGCAGAGGAGAGGCGGGGACGAAGGATGGCGGGAAAGGGTATGGGGCGGGGATGGTGCGTGGGCGGGGACGGAGACTGGAGGGGAGCCGGAGCGTAATCAACGAGGGAGGTGGGAGTGGGGGCAGGGACGGGACGAAGGCGACGGCGAGGGCGTAGGTGGAGGCTGAAGCAATGGCGTGGCAAGGCACGGATTCAAGGTGCAGGCGGAACCGTGAGTGGAAGCGAGGGGCGGAGGCAGGGACGGAGGTAGGGACGACGGCGAGTGCACAGGAAGGGACGGAGTCGAAAGAGGGGGCAGGGGTGGATACGAGTGTGGAGGCAGGGGTGGATGCGAGGGCTGAGGCAGGGGTGGCGGTGAGGGCGGGGCAGAAGCGAGGTAGAAGATAAAGACATAGACACAGTAGGAGTCAGGGCAGGAGATTGTGCTGGGGCGAGTTGTATATTGAGGGCGGTGGATTGATCGTGGGACCCTGCACACATGTCCATGATTTTTTGTATATTAATGTTTTCGACAGTGGGTACATTTTAGGCAATGTTTACATTGACGGTGAGATAAATAATTGTATTACTAGTATTAATAATTATATTTATCATAAGTTGACTATATGATTGTGTATGGCATGTGTATTTTTACACAAATTTTAGAGTAATGAAAAATAGGATTATTTTGAAAAGCAGTAGCTTTCTTATTAATTGGTTTCGAAAAAAGTGTTTCATACAAAAGTTGTAGGGAGTTCAAAACTTTTTAAAAATGGATGGAATCATTTTTCTACAGAACGTAAAGAGTTATAGAGAAAATAAAATCAAAAAAACTCATAAAACAACGGTCCTCCCGGAATTAGCACAGGGTCTGGGAGGTTAAAAACATGGGGTTTAATTAGTGTCTGAGTACATGTGGCATACAAAAGAAAACAAATATATGACTTTTTTCCAGGAAAATGTGCATATCGACTGAACTATTTTTCGGATTATCTCCGTAGCAGTTGTTGCGCTCGAAAACACGAAATTAGCTCTCTTAGGCTCCGATATTGTCCCCTCTCAGACCCATCGCGATTATCGACCCCTTCTTGGTCCGGCCATGCTTTTGCCCCACCTAGCCGCCTTCATCACCGTGGAGCGAGCCTTCGTGCCCACGGGCATCATCCTCCCGCCACTCCGCTGCCGCGTCCTCCGCCCGTTCGCCGCCCGAATGCCCTCCCGCTGCTATCACCCTCAGTCCACGCGGGAGCTGCTTAAGTTAGAGAACCGCGTCACTCTTCGCCTCGCCTTCTGCGCTGTAGGTCGGCGCCGGAGGTCACTAACGAGCGGGGGACGAACACCTCTATGTCGAGACGAAAACCGGGAGTGATGTCCCAGGCCATCAACTGATCTCACTGCAGCCCCTCTGATCGGAAGGTCCTGGGTTCGAGTCCCGACGACAGTGGCAGAATTTTCGACACTAGATAGAGAGCTATGTCGAATTGTGCCGGAGGAGAATTCTAGCGGCAGGCAGCTCCCAACGGTAGTTTTCCGTGGTTTCTCCGATCAATAGCAGGCAAATGCCGGAGCAGTACCCGAACAAACGGGCCACGGACAGCGCGCTATCTTTCCTACTTCATTCTACTAATCCCTCCCCTTACAAAGACATTTACACTAATACGCACTACACAAGCACACGTGCCGGGAGACGACCGGTCGGGACCTTAGAGTTTGGCCGGACTGGGACGGTGCCTCTCTGGTGGGAGATATATCTTTGAGAAAAAAACAGCGCTAGCCGACAGTAGGTGGGCGCTGGATCTCAACATACTGTGAGAGAAAGATCACCGCCACCTCCCGAGTAAAGCACGTACTACCCTTGCGGGACTAATGGCCTTCTTAGTTGAGGGGCCCGGAATTACTAAAACAATCAGTCAATCAAATCCAGCCAAAAAATCATTAATTACACTAAAGCATGAATGACCATAATAGATGGTCAAAAACAAAATAATCGTAATTGATAAATCTAATCCCAATTCTCTCAAATCATGTCAGTCTCAAATTTTATCCACGATAAGTAAATAAATAGTTTTGAAGGAGGTTTGCTTGACGTAACAGTTCGCTCGGGTTGGGGAGGGAAGCCCGCAGCGAGGAAGCGCGCACTGGGCGGGCGGCGAGCGCACATCCACAGGTGCGGGGGATTGCGAGGGCGACGCGCCATGGAGAGGGAGGGGCGGGGGCGAGGGGCGGGGGAAAGGGGCCGCGGGCGGCCGCGGGTCGCCCGCGGGGTCGCCGCAGGGAAGCGGCCTAATCAGACGGCGGCCAAAGGGCAATCGAAGGGCTTCCTGCGGGGAATTAGGCGGCGCGGGGGCGGTCGGCGGCAGGATATTGTCCCCTGGGCGGCGAAAGCTTCGCTGCGCCGCTGCCGTGCGCCGCCGGGCCCGTTACCCTCGTCCCTGTCGCCTTCGCGCTAATCCCCGTCGCTTTGCCCGCTCTGCCACCTGCGCAGTCCCTTGCTACCTTGTGCTGTCTTCCCCTTTCTGTGTCATCCCCGTCGCTTCCAATGGCCGCTTACCGCTTCCCTTCCTTATTGCCGATGCCAGCGACGTAAGCACATCCTCATTACATGAGAGCAATATCAGTTTGTTTCTGATGTCATTTTCTCCTGCCTCATCATCGTATTCATCCTGCCACATTCTTTCTCCTCTTCATTCGAACATTACGTAAATCATCCAATCATCTCTCCATCTCTATTGTCTCTCCTGCATAAATCCTGCTTTTCCTAATCCGTCGTGATTGACACTTTTGCTTTCCACTGAAGCCTCTTTATTTTCATCAGAATTCTCTGCGCTGAGTCCGCGCTGCTTATTGATTGTTCTTTCGCTTGTCGCTTCACCACCCCAATATTACCCCATTCTCTGGCTTATGTTTATCAACCACGTCTCTTTTCTTGCTCTGTGTGTGTTAATCCTGTCATATCCTATGCCCTGTCCTCTCCTTACGTCATCTTCTCAGTCCGTATCAGTCCTCCCTCTCAACGTCATATACTCCCACTAACAAATTACTGTAGCCACCAAAAAATCGTCATCACCTTCACCACTTCAAGTGCAGCCGTCTCTTCGCCTACCTTCATGTCCATCGCCAAACGCGCTTCAATCAGCGTCCCCTTCTCAGTGGAGTCTTTGTACCTCTCCTTCTGTGCCCCTTGCGGCTCAGGTCAGTTTCACCAATTGCGCCCCCCCCCCGCTCTCCAACTGGCTCTCTCCGCCCACGATCCCTTTGCAAAGCTCCCTGCGCTGTCCGCCGTTCGACCCCCAGGGATCCCTCTCTCCGCCTGTCCAACACTGAGTTCTGCAAACTGCTGTGGGAATAATGGGATCGAATTATACTCGGAGCTTTGGCCATTGGGGTCGAATTCGCTTGATTTTCCCCCAGTAATGTGATATTGGCAGCGTGCAGCGTGTGTAGGTCATGAAGGGGAGTAGTTTGTTACCACTTGCAACGAGCTGTTGGAACCTCTTGTTTTGATCGGAACGAGCTAGTGTTTGCAACCTGAGTCATAAATAACGTATTACATGGACAATACAAATCTATCCTATTATTTTGAACAGGAACAGAAAGATTTGTCGCATAACATATTATTTTGATTAATAATAAAATAAAAAAAGATTTTACTAAGAAATATGTACATAACTATTGTCATTGAACATTAAATAAGTAGCAAATTATTATCAGGCAAAATAAAATATTCAACTAATTGATCAAAATGTTTAAATAAATCTCCAGGGTAAGTGGAAAATGTTGGTGTCATTTAAGAATTATCTCCACGCAACAATGCAACTCATGCAACTCAATCAACAATGCAATTCATAATCATTCAATTTTCTACTTTAATTTCTGAAATAATATTAAAGAAACTTGTTTCACGTTTATCTATTATTAATTAATACCTATGAGTTAGCGCTATTTAATGTCACACGCAGCTTATTAGAGGTTCGTTCTGCTTTTGGGTTTTTCTGTTCTCCATTCTCGCAGTTTTATTTTGTTTTGTTTGTCACCAAAACGTTCTCCTATTCACTTTTAAAATAATGGTTTCGATTAAGTATAAAACCGACGATGATAATTTCCAGCTACGATACCCTGCACTGGGTTAAACCGCTTTGCTCACTTAAAAGATAATGCGCCACATTTTTTTCCGTCACGCTTGCCAACTTTCTGCTTCCCCACATCCAAAGTCCATCTGTGTGTTTTCTATGTTTGATGCATGTTCCTGCAGAACATTGTGAATGTATACTCGGTTCAAAACAGAAACCACGGTGGCAGTGGGAGGGAGAGTGTTGCAGAACAAACCACGAACTCGATATGCGTTTTGACTCGTTAAGCACGGGACTTTCATGTGTCGCTTGTTGGTTTTTTGCTTGTCGGCGAAATTTTGTTTTGCAATCAAACTGCCTGTTTCAATGTAGTGGGAGAAGGACGGGGCCTCTCGAGGTCCCTGTGATATTTTGGGAGAGAATTTAGGACACAGTAGTGCGGCTAATTGAAAATTGTACTCGGATGTCACACTGTTGAAAGAGAGAGAATAAACACTGAAGGGAATTTTAAGCCTTCCACATTATCTGATGTGACAGGTAACTAGAATTACAGTGTCACAGTGATTGAACAATATTATTTGAAAATTAAAAAGACGGTTAAAAAGAAAGTACAAGTGCATCGACCTCAATTTTTTTTTATATTATGACCCCGTATTTTAGTCATTTGTGTTCAACATAATAATCACTATTTCTAATTATCATAGTTGAAAATATGCGAAAGTATTTTTTTCTGAGAAAATGTATTTTCTGTCTATTGAACAGCAAAATTTAGCTGTAAATGCATTCAAATACATTTTCCCACTACAAATCGTTATATATTTGTTTATTCTCACTGCAAAGAAATTACCCAAAACATTACATTAATTAACGGATCATTGAAACATTAAAGTTATTTGAGTACCAAAATGAATAATGGAATATGTTACTACGAAACAAACTAAAAAATTCCACATTATTAGATAAAGTGTCAGATATATTAGAACAGTTCTGAATATTCTGGAATTTGAGACAACAAATATAATAATTAGAATATTAATTAGAGAAGAAAATTGATGTTTCTATAGTAATTTTATTTATGAAAATATTTTTCTCCTCTCCTAATTATTCTTTTCGTTTTCTTTGAGGAATAATGTTTACTGCAACGTATTTATTCAAACAGAAATACAAAGAAACTATATTTGTTAAGGTGTCGGAGAGTATAAAAATGTCGCAAAATGTCGAAGTGTTGTGCATAAAAGAAGCAAGTGAATAGTGTGTAAAGTTACAGGGGAGAATGTTTTAGTAGCAGGTGAAGAAATTATCAATAAACAGAATGATCAATTAAGTCGAATATAAAGTGAATAGTTAGAACGATACCTGAGTACAGAAAGATTGGAATATTACTATCAAGACTCAAGCAGTTCAGTAAAGACGTGTTATGATAGACGCGTGCATGTGAAAAAATAATTTAAGTAGGTATGTGCATAACATAAGAGAAGTCTGAACAGTAACTTTCTCAATATGTGTACACGTGGAGATAAAATCCTCTACATTAGCAAGGCATTTTGTCAAAACTATGGTAGAAAAACGTTTAATTGTCTTTGTCTGCAGTTTATTATGAAACCAGTTTCTGGCCTTAGAGAAAACAAATTATTGATGGCCTTGTGTCTATGATGTTACGACACAAATGATACGGGAGCAACTGAAGAGCAGGTAAGGAACACGGGAAAATTCCCTACAAAACTAACGTTTTCTCTAACACATATTGCATATTGCTTGATCGGCATTTTAATCCAGTCGCCCAGAGGGGGAAGGCTAGCAGTCGGATCACTACATCCTGGCTCACTCCTTTTGAAGAGAAATCATGTTGACGCTACAGCTAGTATAATGTATACACATCTACAGTTTCAGAGACCATCCTCATCCAAAAACTGTTAACATAGCTACTACGTTAAAGCAGTTCCTTGGGATAACCCTATGAAAGAGCAGAAGAACGGATAACCGGGTATTTAAAACACATCTTGGACGCTATTGAAGACGGAACTTCTTGGCTGCGTTGTTATGAAATTGTTCAAAGGAAGGGAAGAGTTAAAAAATGTACGAACGTATGAAATAAAAATGTTTCCGAGATAAATGACAAATGTTTAACTCGCAAAAACTAGAAGTACAGCACATTTTTGCCAAAAAATTTTCAACTGTTCAAAAGTTTCAACTGAAGGAACAATCTTAATGTGTACATACCCTTGAGTGATTAGAGATTTTTGTTACGCAGTTACACGAATGGAGAAAAGGAGGGAAAAATTACACATTTATGGACGCATTTCTTGACCGCTCCCTATGTACGACAGTTCGCCAGTGGGTTCGGTGCCCATCCGCTGGGCTGGTTATCGCTCGCGTGTGGGAGAGGGGGTGTCGAGTGCAGCGGGCGGTGGGCCCTCAGTCGGCAGCGGAGTTCCTAACCTTACGATGAAAGTGGAGAGACCAATTAACTTACATGGATTGATCACTACGATGATATGACATGAATGAGGATGGAGCAATGCTGGAAAGAGTGGCAACAGAAGAACCTTGCGTCAAGTTCCACGCGGATTGGCAGGGAAGGGATTTGAACCCCAGATAGTTTCGTGTTCGTCCTCGTATTTATGGAATGCTGACGAAATGGCGCAGTCTGGGGGGGGGGGTGGGGGTCGTTAGCTCCGTCCCTCGTTGCGCTGGTTTCCTGCGAGAGTCCGTGGAGGAGAGAGTGTGGCGAGCGGTGGGGCCGTAGAAGGGGCATTCGGGGGGCGCGGGCGGGGCGGGGGGCGGCGGGGGCGCGCGTCCGTCCTGACTGTATCGTGCGGCGGGGCACAGCAAGCGCTGGCCGAGGCGTTGGTTTGTTTGAAACCGTCGTAAAAGCTCAATTTATTCGCCAGAGGCCCCGATAACGCCCTCGGCCGCGCGATGGCCCAATTAGGGGCTCCAGCTTGCAATCACAAGCCAAAGAAGCGGCCAGGCCGTTACGGTAACGGATGGCCCGGGCCCGTCTCCTCTCGCCCCTCCGACCCATCCCTTGCCCAGACTCACACATTGATCCCTCCGGGCCGGACCTCCTCATTTTATCCCGGCCACGGCGCGCGATGGAGAGGAGGCCAGAAACCTCCAGTCGCGCGAGGGTCTGCTGAGACTGCCGCACAGTGCGAAATTTCCCTCGATCAGACGGCCAAAATCCATTTTCCCGACGGGCGGTCTTTAACCGTCATAATGGTTCTATCGTGGTCTTTGCTTGCCGCATCGCATTGGATTTGTATGCTTCCTTTTTAACTGACGACTTTTTAGTACTCTGAAGAGATAGTCAAAAGAAAAAAAAATGTAGCGATGGGAATGTGAACCGTTAAAATACTATTATCAGTTTTATTGGTTTCGTCAATTAGCGTGTTTATTTTGTAGAACACTCTTTTCATCGATATTAAGCGGTAGACAAATCATAGTGTTTCGTATTGAAAATTACTAAATCATTTGATTAGAAAATAAAATTTGCGAACTTATTTAATGTTTGAATAAAATAACTGATTTTTGGTAACGTTCAGGACTGATATTGAAAATAATGTTTGCATTTCTCGCTCCTTATCTACTTAAAACCTACTTACTTATGTCAGTGGTATACGTATTAAGGGAAATTAAATGTCAAGAACCTAGGCTGTTGAACAAATAATTAAAGGCCATGTCTAACCCAGGAGATGCGATAATGCTCTGCTAGGATCAGCTGATCGCCGCTTGTCTGCTTACGAGCTGATCCTTCGCGTTAATTGCGTGGCCGTCGCCGCGGCCTGTTCCGCCCCCCGGCGTCGCAGCCGGCGCCGACGCCGTCGTCGCCGATGTCGTGTGTCGCCGGCGGCGCGGACGTAACGAATGGTAATGGAGAAGTAAGTGGCCGGGCGGCGCCTCCGGCTGGCAATTGTAATACCAGTGGAATGGGGATACGGGATGTCGATCGACGTAAACGGGTTGGGAGATAATTGTGGAGACGATTTAGAGAGGTTGCGAGGGAAACAACATTGATGGTGATGGTGGAAATGATTTGCTGACGGTGATTGTGAAATGTTGTTGCTTCAGAACCAAAAAAAAAGTATTTCCAGAAAATGACGATATGATCTGATATTAGGCAAGGAGTGTAGTGGTGGCATTACTAATGGCAGTACTTGTTCTGATATGTTGGATATAAAAGAAAGAACTCCGCCGAAATGGACGTGATCTTGTCTCTCATAGTGATTCCGTGCGCTGGCCATTAGTACAAACCAGTCTAGCTTCGAATTTTCTTCGCGCCGTCACTTTCACTGCCCAAGGATCACGTCATGCGAACAGAAAAGTTAATATGATGAATGGTTGATCATAAGAGAACAAAAAGATGTGCGACAGACCAAGAGAACTAGACTGTTAGCGGTATGTTGTCAAGAAAAGAAGAATTGTTTTTATAACGACAACACTGAAATAAAAAAGGGTAATTGAGGTGGAGGATTTGATAAAAAAAATGGCATACTTTGTACCGGTATCTTGTGTACTATACTAATTAAAGACTAAAAGATATGTCATGTACTCCAAAACGGAATATTTTATGAATATTAACCTCTTTCAAACGTGTTAACATTGAGCAATGTAAACTTTTTTCTTGTTGTGTATATTCCATTCTAATTTTGACCCGCACATCTGTAGTTTTAAAGAAGTTGTTCTTTCTCATATGTGGGAAGCATAGACCGACTTCATGATATGTGTAAATTATTGGCGGATTTGAATGTGAACCGACTGAGTCAAATTATTTAAGTAACTTTGGTGGTCGTAAAGAGTGACTATCACTTTTAACGACTACCAAAGCTACTTAAATTAGATTATATTAAATTAAGATATTTTACACCTTCAAACGTACTTTTGATTTTATCCTGTATAATATTTTATTAAGCGTTCATGGTAATACTAATTAATGTTTTCGTCGCTAAACGATCGCTATGCGCAGAAAGCCATGGCATCGGAAGCGAAGAGTAGGAACAGCTGGGCGTTGGCTCGGCCATGGCAGCGGAGCAGGTGACGCAAAGAGTGGGGCGGAACTCCAAGCAAAGGCGGAAACAGAATCCGCGTCGACGGAGCCTCCCAGGCCAGAAGGCGATTGATTATGGAGGACATTCACCGCGACGAACGGGTGAGCGGCGGGGCAGTGGGGAGGAGGAGGCCTGGGAGACGTGGGCGGGGGCGGGAGTGATGGATGCGGCAGGCCAGGGCGAAGGCCAGACCAACGGAGGTGTCGATGTTGGTGGCGAAGATGGTTGCGAGATAGGTGGCAGGAGTGACACAGGAGATCGTGCGGGGGCGGTAGCAGCGTGTAGAAATTATTATTTCGGGGTTCTGGGTGCGTCAAGCCATTTGTCCCATACGTGTGGTGTACTTTTTCATGGGAGTTGGCGGTGCTTTTTCTTCGTTTGGTGGTGAGGTTAGGTGTCGACCTACACATCGGCTAGCGGAGTTTTCCCCACCAATTATCTCCCACCAGCAGGGCACCGTCCACTGGGACAAACTCTACGCTCCTGATAGGACTCCCACCACATGTAGTTCTGTAGAGGATGTAAATGCGAGTGTGTGTGTGTGTGTGTGTGTGTGTGTGTGTGTGTGTGAATGTATGTGTGCGCAAGAAGTGAGGAAAAGAAAAGTCATAAGCTATCTGTGGCTGAAGAATATACGATATTTAGTTTTATTAATATCCTTAACAATTTCATCGCTTACAAATACTTGGTTAGGACTTGACCTTTCTGGATATAAGGTTCTTCAACAGGTTCAGCGCCGATTCAAGTTTTGTTAGGATACTGTTCCTGCATTTGCCAAATTTCGAACGGAGAAACCACGGAAAATTACATATCAGAGCAGTCGTCCGTGAAAATTCTTCTGCAGATGGCAGCTGAATTTTATGTAGCTAGTGTCGAACACCCGGCCACTGTGGGGACTCGAGCCCAATGACCACCCGATCAGCGGAGCACAGGAGGCGGTGATGAAGACGGGGACGTGTGTGCAGGGAGCGAAGCGGAGCGGTGGAGGAAGAGGAAGGCTGCAGGGGACGGAGGAGGAGGCGAAAGAGAATGTAGAGGGAGAAGTGAAAGAAAGTGTAGGCGTGAAGACGGGCGGGGGGTGGGGGGGGCGGGGCCATCGCGGGTGCACGCGGTGCCCCTGCGCTTCGGCGCCAGATGCGAGGCGCTTGCGGCGCCCATGTCGCGGCGGCCGTTAAACTTTCGGCGCGGAAATGGATGACATGTGACGGCGGCGGTGCGCCCGAAGGGACACGCGGAGGCTGCGGAGGCGGAGAATTGGCGCCTGATAGGGCACGTCCCGCGCGCGCCCGCCCAGATATTGCCCATCGTTTGCACTCCGCCGCTGCGTTGACGGATTGCCTCAAGCCGCCTTTGAGGGGCGTGGGAAATCATATGGTTGAAGATAAATTAAATAGAATGCGAATATACCCATCTTCAATATCTTATAAAATACGATAGGGTCCTAGGTGGGTGAAATAAGTACACAGCGGATATTTCGGAAAATGCCTATTTCATTCTAATGAAAATATTTAAAGGTAATTAATATAAATTATGGAAAACTAAGCACTCTGACAATTTTTTATTTTGCTTTTTTTTGTCTTTTGTAGCTTAAATACTTTTTTAGACACATTTATGTATATGATACTTAAAATCATTTAAACTTGTGTTTGTACAAACACAAGTTTAAATCATTTTAAGTTCTACTAATCAAATAAAGTTTCTACTAGTTACGAATCTCCATTGTATGCCTCGGCAGAAACTTCCATTTGCGTTTGCAGGTCACCGTATTTTTGGAACCGTAAAGCTCGCATTGTGGTTTCAAATTTCATTTTCTACATTTTTTTATACAAATATCCCATCACTGCCAAAAAACCCATCTCTGTTGGGCGAAGGTATGTTTTCATTCTGTCCACAGTTGTGCTCCACACGAAGTATTACATTACTACCTCTAAGTATAGTAACCGAGCTCAATCCCGTGAAGATGCCGAAGTCTCTCGCTCACTATTGATTCATTAATAGGCTATTATCTCGTGTTATATTGTTTTATTTGCAAGTGCCATATCTTAGATGCAAGAGCAGTGAAATATATTAATGTTATTTCCATCATACTTTCAGTTTTAATGCCTTTTTCGGTGCATATTAATAAAAAAATAGTGCCTTTTTAGACGCGTAAAAAGTACGTTTTTAGTGCATTAACATCCCGTATCTAAAAATTAGTCGCTTCAAATTAAAAATTCCATTCATTCGGAAATATAACATGTAGCTTATAGTAACGATCGAATATATTCTCACATTTTTATTTGTACAATTTGTTTCTGCAATTTAAAAATGTGTAATGGTAAATGAACATTACCAAAATATTGGTATATATTAGTCAATAATGAAATACATCAAAATATACTTTAGGTTCTTTGGTGGTTAAAGGTACTGAAGAACGTATTGTAAGCATACCAGAATGTACTTATTTTGTACATATTGTTTCAGTTCTACTGAAAGGTTTAATGTTCTAATAGTTTTACAGGATATTAAATTGATAGATAGTGAACAGCTTATTCAGTTTTAAATAAATCAACACAGTAGTTGATATCAATATTTTTAATTAGCAACATATACATGCAAATTACAATCTGTATTTTTTCGTATCTGTCTATTGTACTTTTGTTACAGTAGTGCAATATGTATGTGATAAAAAAGGCGATTTTTACAGATTATTAAGTTGTTGAAAACATGTGAAATAACTATCAATTTTTTGATACGTAAGTACACTTATGCGGATATCATCAATTTAATTTACTAAATTTGATACTTGCATATAAAGGGAAATTGTAATATCACAGAGTAACTGTAAAGCAACAAGATGTTACCAGTAGTATAAAGTTATGAAAGAAAATGATGTGTAACTGTAACGCGCCAAGTCGTCCATGCCATTATTACTTCGTGGAAAGCGAGTTGGCTAGAATGTTTTCGTATCTGAAAGGTAGGTTTTTCTCACTTTCAAGGAGTTTCCCGAAGTGTATCACAAGGTTTCCTTCCCACGGCTCTCATGCAATAAAAACACCCTTGGTGGTGCATGCCAAAAATCAATAGGGAGTAGATTTAGATTGTGCGAGTATGATTTGTAAAGGCTTTTACGTCAAAAAATTAGAAGAAGCAATAGTAATATCTGCCCGATCTCATTTTTGAATCGGCCACTCAATAATGCTTGAGGTAATAATAATAATAATAATAAGAAGAAGAAGAAGAAGAAGAAGAAGAAGAAGAAGAAGAACAGTAATAACAAAATAATAAATATAATCATATGATTAAAAGAGGGCATTTTGCACTCTTCTAAAAAGAATAGACCCGCGTTAACTAAATTCTCGTCAATTTTTAATTATTATCATTTTTGAGATACTAATACCCTTATTGTAAGGCGTATACTTTGAAGGGATGCATGAGTTGACGAGTATATGATTATGAGGCATGGAATTAATGATACAGCAATAGAAAAATAAAATAAAAAAAAACACGTGAAACACTGATAGTACGATACACTGCGAATCAACGTTGGCCAACTGAAATTCCAAACTCCCCACCAGGGATTTCAACCACAGAGTCAGTAGATGGAGGAGGGGTACCTAATGTATGGGTCACTCTCTTTGTGATGAACAGAAGAAGGTGACATCCGATCCCTCCACGTCCCGTAACGGCTTTCCATCACTGGAGCTGGATTCATTCCCTGTGGAATGGCGACAATTCCCTGTGAAGAAAGACGTTGTGCTGCAGGTTTTCTCGATTTTCCGTTGTATTTAAAACGTCTATTTAATACTTCCTCCCATATCCTCGGCCTCTCATTTCACTCTTGCTCCATTTCATACCACATTTTCATTATCTTTTTTACAATCTGTCGTGCATCCATTCTCGGTATGCCAAAAGGCCTACATTCGAACATCACAAAGAGGAATATTTACGACAAAGACTAAAAACTAATTTCGATGAGGAAGAACCAATAAAACCGGCGCACAGGCATCGCTACCACGATCCCCCGTGCCTCCTTGATCCCGAGCCGGCAGCGCAGTTGCGGCCGCGCGGCGGCGCCAGAGGCGCGGGGCGCAGACCTTCAGGTGCGGGGCGCGACACCTGGCGATCGATACCGGGGGCGAAGGGACAAAGGGCGGAAGGGAAGGGCCCTCGGCGGCGGCGGCGCGCCATCCCCGAGGCGCACCCGAATTTCCCGGGAGGGCCGGCGCGCGGCGGCTGTAAAAGAGGATTGAATTGCACTTCGCCGCCCGCCTTTCCACTGCGCCGCGGATATAATGCCGCTTCGGCTTATTGGGGCGGCCCGGCGCACCGCCCCCGCGCGCTGCCCTCCTCTTCGCTTCGCCCGCCTGCCCGCCACCTAGCTATCCCGGGTCACTGCGGTTTCTTCTCGGGTTTTCCCCCTTCTCTCCCTGGACTTCACCTCGCTCTTCCCCGCTCGCTATTCTTCATCAAGGGTAACTGCGCCTCTCTCCGACCTTACCTTGTTACTTCCCGGAACACTCCGTCTATCTTCGCTGCCACCTTGTTTCTCAACGTATCCCTGACTCCTTCTCCAGCTGTTCCTATCCTTTCTTACCTTCTCGTTTTTTGCTTGGCTGTCTCCCTATTTTCACCCGTCATTGGCATCACGGACTCCGCCTTGCCCCACCTCACCCTTTCGCTCCGGCGCCTCGCGCCCGCCTGCATCGCATCACCCCACTTCCACTTCCTCCCCCCCCGGATCTTTTTTTTTTTTCCCCCAACCTTTCCGCATCCCCACCTATTTCCCCCCCACCAAAACCCACTCCCCACACCCCTCCCCGCCCCTCCCCGCCTCTTGCATCGTATCCCTCCCTCCCCGCTCCCCTCACCCACCTTGCTCCCCCACCCAGCCCTCCCCGCCCCTCCCCATCCCTTGCTGCTTCCTCCCCCCCGCCCCTCCCCCTTGACATCGTCTCCCCCCTCCCCAGCCCCTCCCCTTGCAATCGTCTTCCCTCCCCCCGCCCCTCCCACCTTACATCGTCTCCCCTCCCCCCCTCCCCACCTTGACATCGTTCCCCCCACCCCGCCCCTCCACCACCTTGCATCGTCTCCCTCCCCCGCCCCGCCCCGCTCCCCGATTCCTTCCCTCTTGTGGGCGATGACCCGTCACCCGGATTGCGTGCATCGATGATGCAGTGCGCGTTCTGCTTTTAATTCTACGCATTTCACAGTACACTGATGAAAGAGGCAGTAATTATCTGGAAATTTTATCCAATACGGTTGTGATAACTAGCATCTCACTTAAAGAAGGATCGATAAATGCGTGGTGATCAGTCGGTTCTGTCGTTAATTGTAGTGTGTATCCAAGAAGTAGAGCGCATAATCCCATTGACTTTCGAAAGATGTATAAAAGGCAGTAGTTCATCTTTCTATTTGTTTTTGATTTCATGCGGGAATTGTCGCGATAGTTTTGCATTTTTACTGTAAGAGGTAGTAATATCGTTTGGGTGAATGTCATTCTTAAATGATTCAAATGTGTTTCAAGAGAGTTATGCATTAATGACGTAGAATATATTATATTTCTAATTCTATGGACTTGTGCTTTCAATGTTAATGTATACATAAATAATCGGGATTTCTATGTAATACATTGAGCTGCTGAGCATTACGTTTATAAAAATATCAGCAAATATCGTGTTCAACCATCGAATCAAGTCTTCTGTGCGTCCATTCTGACATAATGGTTTGATGTTCTGACAAAAACAACAAAAAATATTTGCGATTTCTATTTAATTGTGTGTGCTGGACATTACGTACATAATATATGCGTTAAATATCGTGATTAATTCGACAGTTGAACTTACGTGAATGATGAAATGATGTTTCAAAAGCCTGACTTGAACGGTGTAAGTGAACTGTTGATAAACAGAAATCATTAGTATCTGATTAACCCACATTAACATGATATTAAAAAGATGATTGTGTATCCACAGATAAGCGAGACATATATTAAAACGTGTTTATTTCTACAGTTGAGACAAAGCGTAAGTTTTGCAGAGTATTTTACTAATAATACTGCAGGGAATATATTTTCCTCCACTACGACTTAATACCTTAGCATAGTCTTTATTAATTGATCTAATTTTATTTAAATAATTAGGTAATTAATAAAAGTACATAGTTGTTAGCGATTACCTTTCAGTTATAGGTACTCAAAATTGAAACTTATTCTCTCCCTCTCTGTCTCCTTGTCTCATTCTGTCTATCTTTGCGTCTCTCTTTGTCTCTTTCTCTCTCTCTCCTTCTCGGAAAGAAGATAGAGACATCATTATGAGTGAAATTAAAGAACAAGAAACAAATATATTCGTTGCGTGACATAAAAAATGAATGATATTATTGAGGAAAGTGAATAACCTACTAAGAAAACTGTCACAAAGTTTCATCCATCGAATTTTTCGTAATTTGATATTGGCTTCCAGGATAATAGAGTAAATATCTACTAATGTTCCTGTCAGTCATTTTCTAGACAGTATGTAGAAGATTTATTGCAATCACGTCTAGTTATTCATGAACTGCTGTGTATAGTAGTTTTTTAGGTTTGAGGAAAGTTTAATTTTGAATATATTAATAAAACCTGCCTCACGAGATTGATGAAAACATATTTACGTATAAGTTAAGCTTGCAACATAAATGAAAAAATGAAAACTAACATATTTGTTTGGAACCTTGGAAGATACACTTCTATCTTTCTTCTATTCTTTCGTTTTTTACGAACATATCAGGCCAACAACGAGTATGCAGAAGTAATTAGATACATATTTTTTTATTTATCTGACGTCATATTGACAAATCACGATTACAATGGGTATTTTTCATTTAAACGCATTAAAAAATATTAAATGTTTCGTTTTCTCGTTAGATTCAGCAACGAACTAGTAAACCTTAATGTTTTGTTTGCCCCTCAGGCGACTTGTCACATAGAAGTAATTAATTTCCATTTAACAAATCTATTTCATCAATAATTATTTGATTATACTAGTTTCTTTTGTAGAGGGATTTCTCATGAAATTAGAAGGCTATGCGTTTTGTCTTGAAACTTATCACTTCATGAAATTCATCTCCTCAGTAAACTTGTTCCTTTTTGAAACATGCAGCAGCTTGAAACACGTCACTTCTTGAAGCTTGCATCTTCTTGAAGCTTTCCCCTTTTTAAAACACGACATTTATTGAAAATTTCCACCTTTTGGAACTTCCCACTTCTTTGAACTTGACACACTCTCTACTTCAGAAAACGTGTCACTTTTTGAAATATTTTACTTTTTGAAATTTGCCACAACTTGAAACCTGTCCTCCTCCGGGACGTCTACTTGAGGAGTTTCTGAGCATGAGATTTTTCTGTGCTCGTTACCCCCCCCCCTAATGGAGCAAGGCACCAGGGCAGCCCCCAGAGCCTCTGCCTGCCCCCCCCCCGCCTCCCCCCCGCCCACCGCCCCCCGCCCCTGCTCACGTGTCCGGCCGCCCCTCGCGCGCGTCTCTCCCGAGGCGAGCGCGGGATGCTATTATAGTGTCTGTCTGTGTCCACTGCAGTGTCCAAGGCGAAGATCCTGGGCAACCCCGAGCTGTACATTAAGAGCGGCTCCGACATCAACCTGACGTGCGTGGTGCTGGAGACACCCGAGCCGCCCTCCTTCATCTACTGGTACCAGGGCGCGCAGGTCATCAACTACTCGCAGCGCGGCGGCATCAACGTCGTCACGGAGAAGCAGACGCGCACCTCGCGGCTGCTCATCTCGCGCGCGCTGCCGCAGGACTCGGGCAACTACACCTGCAGCCCCTCCAGCTCCGACTCGGCCAGCGTGATGGTGCACGTGCTCAACGGTGAGCGCCGCCTCAGAGCCTGCGTTTGCTTTCAATACGACGCTACATCCATGCGTGAATTCGGGTCGTAATAATTTCATTCAAGTCACGAAACCTGAAAAGTCAATTTAAGGCGATTGGATGGGCTATATACTCTCGACCCAGCGTGCAACTACGTTCTGTTGTTTATCTGTGGCATAAGTATTACATTTTTTGCCGTTGTTTTCAAATACAGCATTTTGCAATATATCGTGCTTATTTGGGTGGTTATATTTTATTTAAATGTCAGCCGCCCTTGTGTTTGTATTTTTACTCAAAATGTTTCTTTCACATATAGAATTTGGTCACACGTTGAAACTACGTCCCAACTAATGGTTTACTACAATTCATGATCTTTTGTATCAGTAATGATTGTGGAATTATTTCAAATAAAGTTATAATTTAAGCATTTGAAAATAAATTTACAAAACCGTAATGTTAGTCATCGCAAATTTCGCGTTTCTTTCAGCTGCAGTATTTATTCAATTAATTATGAATGTTAATAATTTTATCGTGTATACAATAATTATCACTATATTTTAGTAATGCACGTCTCTTCAATAATTACGTATTTGTGTGGTTGATCGCATAATACGATGCAATATACAGAAAATTAACATTTTCTATCAAATAAAGTTAATTAACAGTAGTTATACGTTTTGCTGTGTTTTACAACTCCGGTGAACTACCTTTTCACCTGCAATATTTAATTTTTTTAAAAGGTCACTTAATAAGTTGCTGGAGGGCTGGATTTAAATGGGTTTCAGATAAATGGTTTACGTGGTTGCAAATGTAGGAAACGGAATTATCTAATTTACTATGTCGTAGGGATACTATTTTCAAAGCGACTTTTTTATTAACAGAAGTAGACCAGAGTTTTATAATTTATCTTGTTTTAATGTGTTTAATTGTCGATTATTCCAAAATACGCATCCGTCTGGTCATTAAAATTAAAAAATCTGACATAACCAAATTTGTTGAGCCGAAGTTGCCAAAGTAAGAGAAATGAATCCTCCTGTCGCTTAGAAAAGTTAAACTGTCAATTCGTTTCTTAGTGTGACATTTTGATAGTTATATTTGAGCGTATACTGTGAACTCCAACGTCTGTTTATTGAAGATAATATCGTTCAGTTGAAATATTTCACTTGGTAACCCTCCGTTTGGGGATACAAATGCTCCAATAAGACGTCGTCCATCCAAAATCCTCATCCTCAAGGTACTCACAGGCAAACGAAGCGTAATGATCTTGCCTCGCGCCGGTTGTAAATGTGAGGGGATAGTAAGTGATAGAGGTCACACGTTAACACCTGATGGTGGGCAAGTTGTCAAGCCTGCCGTTGACCAACCTCGCGATGGTTGTAAATTTATTGCCTCTGCTACTTAGTTCACGTAGCTACTTAGTTCGCACAACTAGTAATGCACAATGCAATTGTAAATCCATTTCTGTTGCTATCTCCTTGATTGCTCGTATAATGGATCTCAGTATTTCTGTAGCCGGCACGAAGCAGACATGTCAAGTTTTGCTTACCTGTTGAATCCTACATGTAGAATAAGTGGATCAGTGATCTGGGTTTGAAGGGAGTGTCACACTATATTACTGAGCCAGTAGTGAGCGACTGCTTTCCATATCCCGAGAATAGGGGGTCGCGTTGCTTGCTCGTCACCGAGAGGTGCTCGACTTCTTGTCGATAGCTTCTGGATATCGCTTGGGCTACTCGGGGTCGGGCGAGCAGTCGCTCAGCGCTCGGCGACGCCCCACGCAGGAGTGGCCAGTCCCTAATCCGCGAGTCGCGGCGCTGTTGCCCCCAGCGCGTACACCGCGCCAATGTCAGCACAACAAGGCAAACAAGCAGGACTAGCTGGTCCGCACGGCGGCTAGCGGCGGCGGATTCTCAGCGGGCGCGGAAGGCGGGGTGGCGGCGGTTGCAGCGGACGTTGCCCCGGCCGGCGCTGCTTGCTGGGCCCTCGGGCCGCGGCGCTGCTCGCGACCTCGCGCCGCCAGTGGGGGCCTCCCAATGTTGATGCGGCTGGCCGTGCTCCGCCCCCGCCCGCGCCCCCGCTCCCGGCCCCGCCGGGCCGGCCCCCACCTCGACCACCCGGCCACCTCTCCTACCGCGGAGGGCCGCCCGCCCCACCAGGGCCCCCGCCCCCAACAACACCACAACACACCACCGCCCCCACCGCCCCCGCCCCTCGCCCCCGCCGCCGATCGCCCCGAACGCAGTCCCGAAGCGTACGAAGGCGCAGACGCCCATGCGCGCGTCTTGACGAGGGCCCACACGGCGCCCTTTCACAAGTTCCTCTTTCGCCCGTCCGACCGCCACCAGCCCCTCGCCGGTATAGCACCTCGAGCCCTGTTGAGCATGACGCCATGGACACGCTGCAGTGGACCTACGGAAAATAAACTGCAAATAGGCGAGTTTGCCATTACCCATTTATAAGATAGCTCAACACGATAGCAAAACACTAACGGAACAAGCGTCTATTCCCGTGCGTACGTGTGTGTATTTTTTTAAAAGGGAGCTTCTCGACGGGCGAGTCGCGCGCAGTGGAGTGCGTCTGCGACCCTCAGTCGCGCGCACTCGGCGCCCGCCGCCGCGACCGCGCGCGCGCCTTTCCTGCGTGTCGTCGTGCGTGGCCCGGCGCGTGATGGTATGCGGCGTGTGTGTGCTTGTATGTGAATGATATGCGTGAGGAGTGGTGGAGGTCGGAGGAAAGCGGAATGACAAACAAAGATTCCTAAGGGGTTGCGCCAAGTCGAGAAAGAATGTCTCAAAGACGCAGTGTCCACCCACGTGGGAGTTTATGTGACAGTTTCAAGCATGACACTTCTATATCATTTATAGAAATCGATGTGACAAAAACAGTGAAAGTAACTGTGCCTAGTTCTAATAATGAAAGAGGTTTTGTGATATTTTGCTTGTGAAATATCTCATCCTTTTGTTGGGAAATAGTCTAATGTTTTCATACGGGAAGTGTACAGTTAGAGACGTTTAATAAAATTTTCGTAAGTGACACATAAAAGTCATCGGCAAAACATGTTGTTAGAGACACTGCGTCAGCCGTGATGATATGCATAACAATCCTAGCTGCGTTTCTCATCGTAGCACAAAGTGAAACTCTCCAAGAGAATGGAAAACCAATGGTACAGTATTTTACTAACTGTTTAATATTTTCTGGTTGCAAAAGTAATATAAAACCAGTTGGGATACGTCGCACTAGATTCGAATCGTAGCTTTCCCCCGAACGCAAGAAAATTGACATTTTTTTATGAACGCCACTGTACTGATAAGTAATGCGTGTTCATCGCGAGCGATAACGTTGTCCGATTAGACCATGTTAAATGTGAGCTACATGTAAAACGTGCGTATTTGCTGGGCTTCTCCATTACAACAGTTTTACTGTTACAAAACTCTTTGTGGATTTTTGCCAGGAGTTCACAATAAAGAGGAGACATGTGGTGAATATTCAATAATGTGAAATGATACTGCTACATAATCTGTTACATTTAGGGCGCATTGCGGATTGTTTTATTGATTTCCTGTGGAGTCGTTATTTTGGAATGTTTTAGCCATTTAAGGTGTATTAAATTTCTTTCAATGACGACACAAATATACAAGTATTCTTGTTTTTTGTCTTGGTTTACAGAGCGATTTCATTATTGTTGATTATGTTTCAAAATACTTTTTTTATTTTTAAATGAAAGAATTTCTTACTTTAGTAATTAATTAGTAATTTAGTACCACTGAAGCATGTACGTGCAACTCGCATCATTCTTACATTTTGTCGATGAATAATATCTTTGGATTCACCGTAATAAATGTTCAAAGTAGTACAACTTTTTATGGTTTAGTTCAAAGGTTATCAAATATTGTTGTAATAATAGGCAGAACAGCATTTCATAATATTTTTCTTTCATGACTTCAAAATGTAGTACAAAGTCCTATAAGTACTTTGCTCCTTCCATTACAACATTCTGGACTCTCTTGAAATAACAAATCTCGGAAGTAAACTGCTAAAAATGACAACTTTGAGCTACAGAAATAAAATAATATACAACATCCATGTTCAATTATTCGCAATATCTCGTAGCACTTTGCTAAGTAAATGAAGTGAGAGCATCCGAAACACAAAACATCTTCGAAAAAAATACAACGAAGCCTAAGTCATTTCCATTTTTGCGTAACATTAGTCTGGCCAAAGTAGCGGCGTGTCGCTTGAAAACAGCGGCGAGTCTGTCCCGTGGAGGGCAGAGTGAAGGGCGAAGGGGCTGGGCGCCACTTAAAGGGGACCCGCCCGCGGGCGCGGTCGATGGAAGCGCCGTCTCTCGCGAGGGCTGAGGGCGCAGGGCGGCGGAAGCGGAGTCGGGGTCTCTGGGGCAGATCTTTACGACCGCGCGGAGTTATTGATACAGCCACGATCCGCGTAGCCGAGTGCGAATTTATCTGGGAAGCTCGCTATCTTGAGGTGTATTAAAGCGATTGATGCACGAATAATCTAAGAAATAAGTAGTGCAACAAAAAGCAGGTTCCATGACTTGACTTTCTACAAATATTTTTTTGGATTGAACAATTGGCGTTTTCATTGATTTGTAATCTCAATGTATTGGCGAAACTATTCTTATTGCACATTATTATGGTTCGAAAGCAAACGGAAGAATTGAATGAACTCAATTGTTTTACAGTAAAATGAACCAAATGCACGTCACCTAAAAACGGTACAAAATCGACTTTTCCCTGGGATTTTCCTGATTTTAATTGAAACTTGCTTAACTTCATGACTAAAATAATCATATTTTGTGAATGTTCCAAAAGACACATTTCATGTGAAGTTCAAACTTAAATGTTGAAATTGGAAGACGTTCATGTGCTCATGAGTGGATATTAAAATGCTTTTTAATATTATCATTGACTAATCGATACAAGCCTACCACTGTAACAAAACAAGATCTACAAATCTCCCATTAGTATTAATAATTTCATGATCCTTCAACAATTACGTAAAAACTTCAAATTCTTATTTCACCTAAGAAGCATTAAATAATATTTCAATCTAATGAACGGCATTTTTACATAAAAGTAATACACAAATGTGAATACATCGCACAACACTGAAAAAATAAGAAAGGAAATCCACGTTGACTTGACGCCTCTCACTGAGGAGGAAAGGTAAAATTTCTCTGCAGAGGAGCTGCAGGCTGCCGTAGTAATTTACGCCAAAATGTTACATACGAGTGGGATGTTTCCAGCTGAAGCGACGTGAGGAGCCGAGGATGGAATTTCTAACGAGTAATGTAACAATTCCGCTTGTGTGTCGTAACACGTTTTATTTCATAGTACGTCGCCTTTCCTTAGGTTTATTTCAAATTCATAATGCAATACTTCACGATATGCAAGTGCCAATAAAGAATTGCTCACTGCGCCAGAGCACACTAGAATTTTGATGTCAGTGGAACAATTGCAGTGCTCTGAACATTTTAAAAAGAATTAAAAGATAAAGGGTTGTTTCGTAAATCAAATTACGAATACGCTTACGAATTTTAGAACATAACTTCATTGGATGATACTTCACAATTGGAATACTCCATACAAAGAGAAGCATGCATGTAGTGGCAAAAAAGATAATCTTTCTTACCCGACACAACCTATCAACCTGCAGAGTAAATGACTCTAAATTTTATCACATACTATAAGTATTTGGTGCTAAATAATATCATGAAATGTCAGAAGTTCGAAAAATAAGTATTTTTTAAAATTGTTAAGTACTTTCACAGTCAACACAAACAGTAGAACGTTCGTTATGAAAATTTCACTCACGGTGGTACTGTCAAATACAGTAAGAAAATTAGTGGTGAATCCAAAGGGATTTAATCCACTACACATGCGATAACAATTTCGTGTAAACGGAAGGGCACAGTTTGTAGATAGTTAAAACGAAATTCAGTTGTTGATTAATTATTGATTGGTGAGTCAATGTCAAAGTAAGTATTTGTAGTTCCCTGCAGCGTTCCAGCAAGCACGTTGCCAATAATGCAGCCAATCGTGAAACCTCCCACCAACAAGGTGCGGACGGGTTCCTGTCTGAGTACGGCCTGTGGGGCGACACGGGGGCGCCCGGGCCCCCGCACGGTCAGTTGATGAATAGTTCCGCGAAGGCCCGCACCCCGCCCGGGCGCCCGCGGCGCGCCGGCAATTTCTCCGTCAACTCGCGCCGGCCGCCCTTCATTTGTTTGCGGTTTTCCCCAGCCTCCCGGAGATTAAGCGGCGCCTGCCGCGCCCCCGCGCGCCTTTCGAACGATCCCGCTCAGGAATTCGCCCGTTACAAATGACGCCGATTCTCGCGGCCGAGTCGCTTTGCGCCGACCGCTTCCCCAGCGCCTCCCGGCCGCAAGTAAAAGATTTCGTTGGCTCTCCGTCGCCTCTTGGGCCGCGACGTCACGACAACGCATCAAGTTCAATACTCGTATGACGACGCGGGCGCTATGACCGGGGGACAAGGACCCGACGAATCTCTGTGGAGGCGAGCGTGATAAATCCATTATACGGCGACGCCCGGAAAGATTCTTCTCGTGTCGCTTTAAAATCCGGGGATGGAAGAGGAAAATTGATTTAATATCGCAGGCTTCTTCAAGCCTTGTTACATCGATCTGCATAGGTCGCCATCTTAGGAATTACTACGAAGCCCTAAACCAATTATCTTGGGCGAACGGGAGAGCTGTCACGGTTCCTTTAAACAAAAGCCGTCTTACTGGTCACCGCAGCGGAGAGTTTTAATAGACAATTACTGAAAGGTATCGGATCAAAAAAGTAAATAATTTTTGTCTTTATTAAACCCACCAAGTAAATGGTATTTATTTCGAATGTAGCGATGTTATCGAGAAAGGGTCAAGTCGTTTGTTCCGCTCACGAAACAGCTTCTAACGAAAACGAAACAGCATTTCGTCTTTCTTTCCTTGGAGAGCGGGCAATTACGGAGCGAAAGCTGGAACCCGGCTTTCAAGGTGCTTGCATAACAACATTCGGAAACAAATAACAGTCCCGTATTCATTGATGTCGCCCTTTCCTTCAACGTCTTCTGCCGCCTCAAGAGGTGCGTTCTCGGCTTTTATGAAACTCTCCATTGTTTCCTTCGCCACTCCGCCTGCTTCTTTCGGAAAGAAATTCGCTTTCAGCGCGCCCCAGATAACTGTATGGCTTTGCGTTCTCTCGCTCCTTCGTCGCCGGCAACTGATTCGCGGCAGGTAAGCGTACATTGACGGTCTCGAAAGCCGTTCGTAATACAGCACTGAGAGGAAACCATAATTGCTGCTTTTATTGCTACTAAGGAGTATCGGAGGTTATATTTGTCAAACAGTCTTTAATGTTATTAATAATCCGATCCATTCGCCTTTATGCCAGATGTGAAAAAGAATGTTTGAAGGAGTAAACATTAGGACTCTCTTCACGCTTTTGGCTTACGCTCATGTGAATGATAATTATGAATGTTATTTTTAAAAGCTTGTATTCATTTAAATTGCTCGACAGAATATTACAATAAAGTCAAGAAAAAACGAAAGTTCACATTTAAATTTTATCAAGTGAAACATTTAAAAAGTGAAAAAAAATTAACATCAAATTCAATGCCCTAAATCATTTCACAATTGTACATTCTTTAATGATTATAGTGCAACATTTTGATCATTTTCTTTTCACCAATATTTATGTATATTGTATATCTATTTAAAAATACGAATTGAAATACCTATCAAATTACTTATGAACTCTTTAGTATAATAATACGGTCATAATTGTAACTGAAAAGTTTATCTTCAAAGTAACAAATCTCCAAAAAATAAGTTTTTTTTCTAGAAAGGAATATATTCACTTTCATAGTTCAAGATCGGATTCAACGGTTTTCGGATATCGTATATCATTGACAAAACTCCTTTTTAATAGAATATTTGGAAGCATCATGCAGAAGCCTCTTAAAACTAATTGATCGAATAGTGTTGCCGAAAGGATAACGATGGATTCCAGGGCATTCAAAATATATTGCGGAGCAAATTGTGTATTTTTACACAACTAGTTGTATATGAAATAAATCGTATGGTATATCAAGTACGCAATTAATAGCAAATCAAGATGAATTACATTCCACACTTTCAAGACAAACAGGGTGGCCATTCCTTTATTGGGCGAATTTCCCTGACTTATTCATTTTATCCGGGTATTTTCTCTATTTTATCATAGCAAAATTTATGAAGAATTTCAGAGTATTTAAATATCAAATGAAGCTTGACTTTGGTCGATGTTAATGGTGTTATTGACTCAGCCCTTTTCGCCTTTGCGTTCCAGATTCATAGTGAGAGCGACAGGTGCACTTCGATTCAAAAACCACAGTACCTTTATCTATTTTTCAGCTTTCAGATTGCACCGTAAAAAGCCAAAAATATTATTTACTTAACAACGGAATTAGCCGTTTGAGTTCTCTTATGTGGCGCATAGTTCTGTGATGTAGTATAGAAGTAGTCAGAGAACGCTGTTTCTTGTGGGACTGTGTGGAAATATAAAAGAATAAAAAATGCACGACATTTGGTAGAAGCAAAAAAAATCTGGCGGGACAGCGGTACACATGTCCTAAATATAGACGCTTTTTCAAGACGTATGTCACTGGGATCTATGTTAGAAACAAATGGAAATCGAAAGACGTCACTTTGGAAATAAACTCTTCAATTGCTAACTCCAATCCTAAGGCAAGGCATTGCCCTTCGGTTCCAGCTGCTTTGCTGCCATGTGTGCCATATAGCAACGTTCCTATCGTTTACCTGCCCCAAGGAAGCGAAGCTAAGATCTGCGCAGCCTAAGGGATTGCCTAAGGGAGACTGTTCGTCTTCAGCCCCCGACCTGACATATCGAGTTCCGGGCGCACTGAAGCAATCACACTTGTACATCGTTTCTCTCATTTGCAGGTAACTTGGTCAAACGTAAGCTACCTTCTAAAAGCATTCTTAAGTCTTTTTGGCACTTAACGCTCACTTGAAGTATTTTCAGATATCAGTCAGCAATTATCATATCGTCATTAAGTGGAAAATTGACGTACATTTTACGAGGGTTCTGCGTTAACAATTGAAACCAATGACTTGGATCAACATTGTTCAGTATTCGCCTATATCCTCCTCTATTTGCTGGCTTTTGCTTTATTCCCTGCATTTTGGTTCTTCCGAAATGGAATGCAGTCCAGCGTTTCATCCAATTAAATTGCAGAACTTTGCATCTCCGACGTACATATCTCTAGTGTTTCATGATATTCATACTTATCATGAATTCTTCCCCATGCATGATGACTTTTTGCGCTCTAAAATTGGCTTCCCGAGTCCATTCTTCCGTTTGTTACCGTTAACGACTTCTGCAATTGTCCTTTACCCGTACCTTTTCCTAATTCTTTCATGAGTCGTTATATACGTCTCCAGCATCAGGTCGCCTCTTTGGCGCCCCCACCCCCCCTCCGCCGGCGGCGGCGCCGCGTCGTCCCCGCACTCGCGGGCAGGGCGCACGCGTGCATGATTAATCGGCGGTGCGGCTTCGGGGGCGTCGACTGTCGTGGGCAGCGAACACGGGCCGTCCATCGCGGCGCCCTCGCAGGTGGCGGCGGCGGCGGCCGTGTTGCGGCGACAGGCCCCCCTCGCCCCCACCCACGCCGGCCCTTCGCCCTACCACTGCCCGGACCCTTCTGCGTATTCTGTCTGGCCCGCCCCGCCCCGCCCCGCCCCGCCTCGCATCGCCCGTACTCGCCTACAATCCCTTTACCTCGCCTCTCCTCGCTCCGTCCTCCCCACCTCGCCCCATTCCGTGCGTTATCTTCCTGGCATGTCCCTTTCCTGTCTCCGCTCTGTCACGACACGTCCCGCCCCGCCCCGTCTCTTGCAACCCGTTCCGCCCAGACCCGTCCACCAGTTCACTCCATTTCCACAACGCCTCGTCTCTGCCCTCCCGTGGTCAGCTTCGGCCGTCGGAGTTCTTGAGCCCGGGCCGCGGCTGTCCGCCTCCGGGGCGCCGCCGGGCCCTGACGTGCGGTGCGGCCGCGGGCGGCCCGGGCCCTGCGGTCGCCTGCGTAGTTACGAGTTCTCGGGAGCTGCGCAGGGGCCAAGTGGGCGTGGCGTGTCACATGCGAGGTTTTATGAACCCGGCGCTCGGCGAAACGTGGCAAAATAATGAGAGAATGTTATAGGGAGTTAATATTTGCCATCCATTCTCTTTGCATTTACATCTTGTGAAAATATTAATGTTCAGTTTGTTAGTATAATGATGCGACTTCTATGCTGTTTCAGTGATTATTTGTTTAGATCCTGTTTATTTAATGCGTAATACATTTTAAATTCCTCAATAATTTGTATGTGGTCATTTTTATCTATCAAGGGATGAGAAATTATATCAATGCAAGTTGTCTATATGAAAGGAAAATAACTCTATTTCTATATCTATGAATTACAATTTAAATACTGCAGAATGAAATACGAAAAGATACTTTTATATTAAATGTTTAAATTAGAGACATTACAGCACTAATATGATTTTCAGAAAACTGTTGGTTTAGAATTTGAAAACGTTTTTAGACATATTCGATTTATTTGTAAAACAAACAATGACATAAATGGTTTGCTGCTTGATATGTCTTCCAAAATTATTTTGTATTCCAAAATTGCGTGTGAATATTACTCTTGTTGATGCATTGTTTGCACGCGCTTCCGTACATCCCTCTTAATTACGTATTGTTGTTATTAAATTCATTACGTTTTATAGTTATATTTGATGAGAATCTTGGTAATTTGATATAATATACGATAAATTACAGACACATTGATTGCTTGACAATTTAATTCAGAGTACTTACGTTAGCCGAAAAATGAGATTTCGCGTCGAGGAACACTATGTTCCAAAACGTGAAATATATTTTGTTAAAAACTATATTGTACATAGTCATGATAACACGTATTTTATGTTAATATTTCCTTTTATTACATCTTTCTTTACACTGCACAGAAATATTAATTTCATTTCTTCGATTGCTATCTTGATTTATTATAATGTACATATTTTTACACTCCGTGTTTTACGCTACAATATTTTTAGAGCATTCTGAAGACAGTATCAGAGACAGTGTTACAATTCACCACTCATGCTTTTGAGTAATTATTGTGGACTCCTGGCGCTGGCTGCCGTAGATACGTCTCTCTGTACTTGTTCCAGACTGATGAGTAGAGCTCGTTCATTCCGTTCGGAAACGCACTGCTACACGACTCGAAAGTGTTTCCACTGGCGCAAGCCAAGTTCACTACAGTGTTCTGACTGGTTGAAAAATTATTTTTATCACAATGACGCGACTACATCCGATCATTCGTACGTAATCCCAGAACAATTGTATATACTGAAGGTGATGTATTCAAAAATACAGATATAAATATATCAAATTCATGTTGTTATTAAATATATTGATTTGTTTTGTTTGTATATGCGAAGTGTGGTCATACGTTATATACATGTTTATTTGTCGCTGTAACCAAGGAGATGAAGTTAAGTAATTGTCTCTCTTTCTCTCCCCGTTAAGGAATATCTCACTCCTTCTATCGCCGAAATTCTACCTTTTCCTCTGTCTGGTCCCCAGCTTCCTTTCTTCAATGCTCCGCCTCATGTTACATGTTGTGTTGTTCGACGAGCTGCTACTATTTTGGGACTTAGGAGGCGCTTTCTGTCTCGTTCTTGGAATCGAACGCTCTTGAATTTCCAGTGGTATATTCTGAAAACAAATACGAAGTCTTCACAATATAGTAGGTTCTTGTTCACAGGATCGGATGAACCAGTGGGTTTTCCCATAAATGAAAAAGAAGTGTGGACTTTGATTGGTTAATTCAATGTATTTGTAGTTAATAACCGTATTGTTTTATTTTCATTTATAATTGCATTAACTTTAAAACATTAACAAAAATGATTTTATTTAAATGAAAGTTTCTGAAGATTATTTGCAAAATAGAATCATCTGCGTTTGTGTCAAGAAAGGTTAGAGTATTGCGCACTAAAATTAAATTAGTCTGAAATTAATTAATTGCTTGATAATTATAATTTTAAAAGTAAGCTTGTATATTTTTTGAGATCACATAAGTAGTTTTTTTCATAAAACGCGGGGAATTGCTTTTGCTTCCATCACTTCAAAACATTGTAATCAGGGCAAGAAAATTATATTTCTGCATTGTTTATTTTGGTTTGCATAATGTGTTAAATGTGCTTCAGACTAATGATGAGCCTTCGATAAACCAAACAAAGTGTGAACCTTAACCATGTGCAATCGTGTTTTGGATGTGAAAAGAGTACAGTTAATAGGCAAACAATCAGTTCAGTTTTCAACGCTATACGTACGTGTATTTTAAAATGACATTTGGTAAGAAAAATGTGTGAGTGCATAGGAACTTTCCCAGAGCGAGAATATTTCATGGGTCAGAGTGCGCCTCCTACCTCCTCATGCATGCGACTCCACGCGGTCTTCAGAAAACGACGTAGATACTGCATTTGTATATTGTGCGGGTTTGAATATAAAACAAGATTCACTTTTGAGATATGAAGTTTATTTGATTTGTATTTTAACGTATTGAAGATTGAATTTTTTTGTAAAATCATATTCTAATTATGATATTTTTATGTTTGTAAATTAGTCTTTGTCATTAATTTTAAAAGAATGTTCTTTAAACATGGAATATTGATTGTTTCTTTCCTTAAATTTAGATATGTTATGAGTCAGACGTTTTGATATGTTTCCTCGTTTATAACCATTTATCATATTTTGGTCAGTAACTTAAGTAGTTTTTGAAAAATGTTTGAAAAAAAAGATTCAATCGTTTAGAAAAAGAAATCTGCAGTCAGTGCTGCAGTTCAGTATCAGAATGATTCTTCTAGTCAGTTATGCAGTAGCTACGCTCGAAACAAAGAAAGCTGACAAGTTACTATTTTGAGCTGATGAAGGACGTGGAGACTATCTGGATTCGAATGCAGTGAGGTGTCCAGCTCCCTGATGTATAGACTGATGTGCCGCAGACGGAAGTGTCAACTGTTGTATTCCCCTTACCCAGTTGTCCAGGGGTCAACCAGAGCCCATGTAGGTTCAAATGACCCATAATGTAGACACAGTGTATATAAATAAACTATTGGATACAATAAGAGGCGTTTCTATTGACTCAGTGTCCCTCACAATGCATTCACAAATCCCCTCCTTACCTCTGTCATTTTAGTTATACCCTGTTACTTGATAATATTATTTGTGGCAATAATACTGTATGGTAATAAGGTAAAAATCTTGACTAAAAAGAACCTCAAAAATAATAATTTACATCATAGGGCACGAAAGTAGAGCTTCTCAGGACAAGACTGGAGCATTCATCTTCTGAGGCGTTAAGCCCAGGGGATGAATTCTCTCGAATCATGAAAAGAGACTATTGCCGTGTGATGTACAATATTTTACACGAGACCGTTTTTTGCTGTAAGTACACAACGTGATTGACATGAAAATGAAGTGTAGTATGCACTCTATCATTTGTTCTGTTAGCATGGTCACATAAATATTGATCGTTGTTCATGTGTCTTCTTTAATAGTAGAAAGAATGTCAGGTTCTGTCGGTGCAAATTATCTTGGAAATAATGGAAACTCTACGGGAAACTTTTCAAAGAAAAAGAACCGCAGCTTTTGACCTGTTTCCATTAAAATGAAAAGATAGATATGAGAAAGAATACAGGGAAGTTTTAAAAGGAGAGATGCGAGAGGTTAAGTGACACAGAAAACGTGCTTTTCCTTTTATCCGAAACGAGTGGAAAGTTTAAAGAGCACTTTAAAAGATTGTTCAATTACAAATAATGTAAATAGTTTCAAATAAAATGTCAATTTATAAGTGCATGTTTTGAATATATTGAAAGCTAACTCAACATGATTTGACACGGAACATTTGCTATGTGGCCTGCTGATAGTAGTATGTTTCTTAGATAAAGACGTAGCTTATGCTAAAGCAAAAGTGTTGTATGCGTTGACAAACGAGATCTGTACCAAGGGTTAACCAACACTAAGTCACGGAATTTTTATAATACAATGCAAGGCTTCTTGATTCTTCATGGGCAGCAGTTCACGTGTTATTGCTGCTCACTCCACCACTTATCTCGATAGCTTTCAAAGGACCAGTATGTTTATAAGCGAACACACGCTCTCATGTTTGTGAAATAGCAACGTATAATTCTATATAAACTATCATATAGTGGGATTCAGATGGCATAAATTCATTCAAGAAATCTAAATAAATATTGATCATATAATTTGATATTAATTTAAGTGGAGATACCTCGGAAAGGTTACTTAAATCAGCTGATTTTGAAAAACTGCTAGCATAATTACTGAAATAAATACCTTATGAAGATTGAAATGCGCCGTAGGTGTGGTTAAATTGGAATTGACGTTAATGTACATGTACTTTAAATAATCTCGTTTAAAGCTTCTGAAAAACTCAACTGTTTTCTGTGAAATCTAGTTCAAAATTCCGCATTTTAAGAAATGCTCAAACGCCATTTTCTCAAAAACGGCTCGACGTTTTTTCTTCAAACTTTTCGAACTGACAGTGAAATTGTACTCTTTAACATAACGTAAAGTAGATTTCAGTATTTTTAGATTTTTCGTTTAGGATATTTTTTAGATTTTTCGAAATTTACACAAATATAGTTTTTTTTGAAAGATCTCTCACGCTATTAACATGCAAATTTGCAGCAATTTGTTAACCCTATTGTATATTTGAATTAAAATGCTTCAAATAACTTCTTATGAAGTTTTTCGAAAACTCGAAAATTTTCTATGAAAAAGAGCGTCAAATTTCGAATTTATAGTAGGGCTTAAACGACATATTTTTAAAAACAGCTCAAAAATTTTCAATTGAAATTGCCATTTATGACGAGGTTCTACTGTTCTTTAAAATTCTTAAAATAATATTTCCGTTCTACTATTAAAAAATCGCAATATTAAAAAAATAAGAAATGTATTTTGGGTGGTGATAGATGGCAGTTGGCAAGAGCATGTGGCAAGTACGTATGGCTAGGCGATACCAAAGGAAATAGAAAACTATCACGGGAAATACTGTGTCATTCTGTGTCACCACTATTATTTCTTTTAGTAATAATGTATTTGAATAATATAATTTCCCATACTAAAAGCAATCGGAAGAAACCTCCGTAATATGTCAATAAAAGCACAATAATTCAACTTATTCATTTAACAAACAGTGCATGTAGTGAATATCAATAATGTTACGTGTGGGAGGACTTCGATGAGTCGAGAAAGGTTTTTCAGGCGGAGAAGTGGCCCAGTTGGTTGGCTACGATGGCAGCAGCGGAGGTGGCGGGGCGCGAGGATAAGCCCTCGGGCACCGTCGGGCTCGCCGGGCACGTTCCACGACGGGGCAGCGCTCTGCACTCGTACCCCGGCCACGTCGCCGCCCACGGCCCGCTTTGCCCCGCCCCCCGCCCCTTCCTCCGCACCCCTTCTGCGTCTTGCCACACGCCGCTCCGCCCCTACCCATGCAACCCCTCTCGTCCTCAATTCCTCTTTGATATTTGCACTGCACTACCACACGTGACGGGAGCTTAGAGCTTGTCCCGGCTGTGGCTGTGCCCTGTTGGCAGGAGGTACCTCGTCGGGGGAAACCGCACTAACCGGCAGGTAGGTCGACATCGGTTCTCATCATCCAGCGGGAATTCATCGCAACCTTTTGAACAAATCAAGCATGCACTATACTAATGACCTTAGCACTTGATGCGCCTGGAATCATCCAGCTTGATCCACTCCGCTCCACCCAACCCCTCTCCACTCCATCTCACTGCCCCAATGACGCCTTTCTCCTCCCCATCCCACCACTCTCCGCCTTCACGCACGCCGCTCCGCCTCGGACTGTCCCTCTCCACTCCATAGCACCTCATCCCGTCCCACCACTGTCCCGCTCAACTTCCTCCGCCCTATCCCATTCCGTTCTGCCATGCCCGGCCCACCTCCACTACGTGTCCCATCACTCCGCCTCACCTCCCAGTCCTGGCCCGCTCTCACCTACCGCTTCTACGCATCCCTTCCCACTCACTCCACCCTGCACCACCGGTCTTCACTCCGTCTCAGCCCATCCCGTCAGGCGCCTCTTCGCTCCGCCCAGCCCCACTCCACCTGCACTCACTCTGCTCTGCCTAACTTCACCGAACACAACCTCGTTCCTCCCCGTTTCTTGCCCGACTCTCTCTGCCACACCTTCCCCGCTGCGCTCACTAGACGGGCGGACACAGTTTGTTGCAAGAGATTACGTGACTAGGCACAGCTTAATTGATATCCTCAGTATTGTAGCTACCAGTAGTTAAGCTGGCATAGACATGCATGCGACCGCTAGTAATACAGTTCCAAGAGGGCACGAGGATAGAGTCTGCACCTTGCTGTGATAAGAAGACTACTGTTTTTTTATTACACTTACCCTGAGCAGTTGACGCGCTTGGAAGCACGTGTCTATCGTTCAATCAACCTACCTACAGTACTATTAAGCATGTGTATAAGCACTCACGCTTGAGGCAGAATACTTTGCCGCTACGGCGCGAATATCACCCAAGACCTAACGACTCGAAAACATTCACGTACAGACTAGTCTTACGAGTATTTCATTTGTGTCTCAAACCTCTGCAACAGTCGCGACATCCAATCATCGCTGATCTACTCATTAAAATTTCAAATAAATGTTTTCAGTAAATCTACTACTCGAAATCCAAATGAGAGAAATTTCAAAAGTCGATTTTTTTCATCTTTATTAATTCACCATCTACGCGTCTAATTATCTTTAAACTTTATTACCAGACAATTCAACACTGAAAATTAAGTACTTATGCGATATTCACCGCGTGTCGCTGATATATATATATGTCTACAGATTACATGTTAGTTTTCAATTTTCACTTCATGTGGACAAACTATTTTACATACCCACTGTTCGTTTGCTTCTAGTGACTATAGTCTCGAATTCAATTCTCTATTATTCACCATCACACATTTTTATGGCCTACAGAATTCTATTTCAATGCGCTCCTGACACTCGCTTAAGTTCCCTATCACATCTGTATTATTTGATCAGCAATAAACGTTGAGGATCACCTGCCACTTCAGTCAAATTTGCACAAAAACAAATTATTTTCGTCTCAATCTTGTGTTGAATCTCTGAGCTAACATAATCCACTTCATTTCGCGTCACTTTGCAATCATCAACACGCATTCTTTTGGCGTGTTTTCGAACCAAAGAATTACAGTACACTAAAGAGTGTTTTCATCTGTTAACACTACACTTTTCGTCATAAGAATAGCTTGTAATCTCTGCACACGGTGTCTAGAATTTTCATTCACGTTCATTAACACTTGATTGTTTCAACGTTCTACACACTTCAATAACTACCTTGATCCTATTTTGCATTTTCAATACCATATTTTCCAACTTCGTTCTCAGAGAAAATGGTGCGCTTCTTTTGCGACCCATCGCATTATTTCCTTCCCTCTTTTCTGCGTGTGAGGCGACGAAGACTTCTAAGCATTCCATCCGCGGCTCTCATCTCACTCACTGGGACTAAGTCCCAGCGCCCACTCTCGAATTCGGAGCCAACCCCTACGAATCTCCCTCGCTCCTCACTTCATGCGCTCCATTTCTCCTGATGCCGACCACCCGCGCTCCGCCGCCTCGCTCTACCCACTGGCATTTTCTCGTCTCGCTGTGATGACCGCCGGAACCGCATCTTTCTCTTACCCGCGGCGTGTCTCTTCATCTCTTCCAAGCCATCGAGCGTTCCCGACACCATCTCGCCCTTTCGTCACCTCATCTCCCCGCCACGAGGCCATGCTTTCCTCTTCCTTCCAAAACGCACTCTCCCACTACTTCACTCAACCACGACTCTGCGACGTGTTTCCCCGCTCACAATTCCAAACCTCTCACGCCAAATCACAATTACAGCAAGCAGTTACCACATCTCTCCTCATCACGACTCCCCGTCGCCATTTATCCTCGCCATCCCAATTCCTCGCCATCTCGCTTCTCTGCCTTCCCGCCATACCGGCTTAGGAGGCTCAGGGCATCAACTGATGTCTCTGCTGTGCCTGCGACTGGGAGGTTCTAAGGCGCGAGTCCCGTCGATGGCAGATAGCGGCACAGCTGGATCGAATTCAGTCGCTGTCTGGAGGATAATTCTAGCGGCCGGCGGCTCTGGTCGGTAGTTTTCCGTGGTTTCTCCGATCAACACCAGGCGGATGCCGGAGCAGAATCCTAACACAGGGTCATGGACCCGCGTTAGCGTGCGATCTTTCCTTCCTCTGTCTGTTCCATCCTCACCCCTTACACACATTTATTCATACGTGCACTACCCTACCACACACGTCGGGAGACTAGTCAGTAGCTTAATGTTTGTCACTATTAGAGTGGTGTCACCGCCGATGGGATATGGGGAATGGTGAAAAGCCCGCAGCCGACTTGTAGGTCTGCGCCGGAACTCGCCATCCAGCTGGGAAAGATCATCCTCACCTCTCGCGATAACAAGCACTACACTTACGGGACTAATGGTCTTAGTACGCCCGGAATCACTAATCATCTCTCTTGCCACGTCGCCCCCCACCACCACGCCGCCACGCCTTCCCTCATTGGGTGCATGACGTGGGGACCTTTACGCCTTTCTCATTGACAAGCCTTACCACCAAATACTTGCAATACTGTGTGTCTCATCATCCCCTCCCCGCTTGTGGCGCCAACCCCCAACCACCTCGCGGACTTGCTATCTCCGCCACCTTCGCTCCCCCCGAATTCCCTCCTGCTTGTCTCCTCCAATCCCGTTTCCCCCTCTCCCTGCTCCCCCGACGTCGCTCTCGTTGCAGCGCCTCCGATGCCTGCCCCCCTCCCTCCCGCCGCGCACCGAATGACGAAGGGATATTTGACAGCGACTGCATTACACGGCGTGCGGGCGCGGAATTGAATTCCGAGAAAGAGTTGACGGCGCTCGAGGAAAAAGTTGACGAGCGCTTCCCGTCGCCGCCGCTGCCTCCTCACGTGCCCTGCCATTGCACATGAAACAAATGCCCTACGAGCGACGCGCATCGATACAGGTGCAACGGAGAAGTCTTCATTACATCATCCGTTTATTTTTTAACGACCTTTTCTCTTTCAAGAAGTCATTCAATCAGGGCACAAATGTACGGCACAAATAAATGCGTCATCACACGTACAGCCAATCACAGCGAGAGAATAGTCGAGAAGTAGAGGTAAACGGTACAGCCGATCACTGATTTCTCGCACAGATACCCGTGACGTCACAAGAAAGTTATTTTGCAAAACTCGCTCGTTTTCAAAACATGCACTCGTCAAATAAAACTTAACGCCATAAACTAATGGCACAAACTACTATTATACTACATGTGTTGACGTCAATTCTCTAGTGTTTGAGGAAAGAAAGTAGTTTCCTTTTGTAACTAAAATAGCTCCGTAATTTGTTATACTCGTACTTCCGGAAGTGGGCATATTATTTTTAATTCTATTGTTTTCTTCTTTAATGTCAGACATTACAAAATATGTTTTCTGAAGTACCAATGTTCCTTTGCCATTTCAAGATACCACTTCCGTTATATTTCTCCTTGGAAAGTAAAATATGTAAGTCTGCTTAAAATCAGTATGTACAAATGTCAACATTGTCATTTTTCAGTTCGTCGTTTTGTTATTTTGTGAGTTTACATCAATTACACTAATCGAGTTTCAAATCCAAAATTCAAAACATACGCAATATATGTTTAACCAATAGCTCCTACATGCATTTGTATGAAATAAAGAAAAAATTCAAGCGTTATTGTCTGAAGGAAAGGTGTTGCTGATTGTGTTCCGAAGTTTCGGGTAAGCGAATACATGAAATTAAGATGAGAGGGAACGAAGAATTATTTACTATATGTATGACATGTAGGTGGTAGAATAATTTGGTTATGTTCTGTTATTGTTTGCCATTTTTCAATTTGTGGGTCAATTTTTGGACTTGAGTCATTTTTTCCCTTATCGTGTTTTTCTGTTAATGAATCATGAGTTTACAACGTGAATGAATCATGAGTTTTATGAGTTTACAACGTCTCACTAAAACAAAGTTTTATTGTATCATCAGTTCATGACGAAATCGGATTTTTGGTAATTGCTTAGTGCCCTTCAAAAGAGAATGCCCTCTCTAATGAATCTGATGTGTTTTTTTTTCAAATGCGTGTTTTAGTTTCAAATGAGAACAGAGCAGTACTGAATATTTATTTATACCTACACTCTAAGAAGTTACCTGTCTCTAAATTAAAACAAACTGCACTCATACGCAAGACTTTTTTGATATGGAAAAAATTATTTTCTCAAATCAGTCACGATATAAGTAATAATAAAAATATTGTCATTATTTTGTAACAAATAATAAAGATTAGAAAATATATTTTTCACGTGGAATCCAAACAAATTACCATCCTCACTGTGAAGAGAAATCCGATATCAGAGATAGACTGAGACCCCTTTAGCGGAATCAGCGACTGATCCTTGGCATCTGCACTTGGATGAAATTAAACAACCAATTCCATGCGTTATGGATATTTCATGAATAGAGTAAGCATTATCTTAATGTATTTGCTGAAAGGGTGACTTGATTTAGACGATACAGTCTAAATCAAGACACCCTCTCAGAAAATCCATCATCACTATGGTGTAAAATAAAGAAGAATGTAAATTTTAGTTTCAAATGAACACTGGGTACCTTCGAAACTGGAGAACATTTGGAACAATATTATGCTCCGAAAGGTCGCGAGGTCGAGTCCCGCTGAAGGCGTGTACCTTGTCTTTCATGTATGTATGTTGTCGCGGAGGCCCTTGTGAGTCTGCTGACCACAGGTCGAAGTAAGGTGGTTAATACGTGTCGCCGTGAGGGACATACTGGGTGCGAGGCGCGAATACCCCAAATTAGCATACTCTGAAGCTGTAAAAAAATCCCAGGAAGAAAAAATTCATTCATTTACCTTTCTCATCTACCGTATACTTTTCTAAGCATTTATCATCGCCATCCATAGATTGTTAGCGAATAATCCTATCGAAAACTTTGGTAGGAGGTTTCACCGAACGAAATTACTATCAGGGAGGTGATAACATTAACTCTTTCAATTTGCTGGTTCAAAAGTACACGACCAATCAACTGAAGAAGCTGGCTGTTGTACTGTCATTGTAAAACAAAATTCAATTAATATTTATTTACAATATAAGTGTCATAAACATCTAATTATAAAACGATATTGGAAAAATGCCTAACGAGTCTGTTTAGCGGACGTACAACGTTTTATCCACATTGTAAACATTTGTTAGATATTTAATGTGAGATTTCGTTCTACGCTGTTCGTGCAAGGTGTCTGTATTTAATTTTATATATTTAATACGTATTTCTCTAAAAGCGAATATTCAGTATATACCATCTTTGTGCCGTTCCGTAAGCCTTGCAGGCTCCAATGGGTTTGGTGAATGCTAGGTATTCCTCACCCCTTCTCTCGCAGAAGCCGCCGCTCGGCCGCACGGGGCGTTGTGGCAGCTGCGCAAGGTGATGCAATCTCATTGCGGACCATTGCGTTAAGCACAAAGCTAACACCATAAATTTGGTAATTTAAAGTGTCAATTAATGCTGTAATTCATTTGAATTCTAAATTAGTCATTGTCCTAATCTTTCAACCATAACGATTTGAAACGGCTGATCTCATTGGTTTCGACCTCAGCCAGTTCGTCGCAAATGTTCACACAGTCATCTTGGTGTCGCTGCAGCTACGGCGCATGACTTTCTTTTGCAATGTGCCACGCACGCGGTCGTAACTTCTGTCAAAGTAATTATTAGTGCACCGTCTGTTAATCGTGTTATGTTATAGCACAAGACATTGCATACTTTGTATATTCCCGATTACATTCATTCAAGCTGATTATTATGACTGTGTATTACTGACGACATTTGAATTATGCTATTGTTATCAATCTGAGCTGTGTTACTACCTCCGTGGTGAAATATGTTACTTAATATTGCATCAGCAATCTCAATCACATCATTCAACGTATGAGCCTAACAATTCTATTACTACAACTGTATCTGTGCCGGTTGTACAGGCATGCTATTCTTCACGATCTCAGTAAGGTAATGAAGCTTCAATGAGAATACGCTCTCAGCAACCGGCAGGTCTGCCAACCTGCCTCTTACCTGCGCTGCCAACGACGCTCCACCAACCGGGGCGCCCTGCGCGCGCAGCCGTGAACGCCATCAGCTGCCAGATCTGCTTTCTCTCTCAGCTCTACGTGGTTATTTTATGTTCATGCCACACAGTGTATTCATGTAATTGTATTTACTATTATTCACATGCTTATCAAGCATGGCACTAATTGCCAATCTTCACCTGGTTCATTCATTATTAAATTAATTGAAATATGCTTCCATGCAGCTTATTTAACTTATTCTTTATTTGTAACTATTCAATAGTGTTTAATTGTACGTCTTAATTCACATTTCTTGTATTTAATTCTATGTGATTGAGACTATTTCCTATTCGATTAGCTTTACAGCTAGCAACGGGTTCCATGGGCCTTATTCCATGGTGGTCCTTCAGAGTTATGGAAGGAGTGAAGTAAGTATGTATTTAAATTAATCACCTCTCAATCTACTGCTCGCTGCTTATACCACCTCCTCCGTACATCTTCATTTAGTATTCACTTTTTTCTCCTAAAACTGACAACACTTTTCAACAAGGAGAAACAATTCAAACACATTTTGACATTAATAAACACTCTGCGTTTGATTATTTTAGGCTGTCCGGTGACGCCCCGCCGTCGTTGGCAGATAAGCCAAACAAACGCCTGGCCCAAATCTGCCCAATGACGCGGCGGCACCCCGGACAGCCTAGAAATAATGGACTCGAGCCGCGGAAGCCTACGTGTATACTCTTTGTTTAGTTGCCAACATGAGTGAATATAGTTCTGAATTGGAAATAGAAATCGAAGAGGTTTATTACCTAACAAATCAAGAAAGAAATATTAGCATGAGTATTTAATTGCTATTAAAGGTTGGGGTGAAAAAATTTTATTCCATATCGAAAAAGTTTTGTTAGCATACTTTTTGGCAGTTCAGAGAAGGAAAGTCTTTCGATTCACCACTATGTTGAAAAGTACAATTGAAATTAATGACAATATTGATATCAGTAAGGTTATTCAGTTATTAGCGTTCTTAAAGTGGAAAAGTGAAGGATACAAGACAAAGAAGACGAAAATATTTTCAAAAGAAAAGTTGCAAAGTGACTTTACCTACCTACTGTCGTAGTCTGTACTGGTTATAAGATGCATAATACAATGGCATAATGTTTGACTAATAATGACTAAAGTGGGTATAATAATTAAAATTACCACAAGTCTTCTTTCCCTTTTCAACCGATCCTTCTAATTCAGACAAATCATTATGATTCATTTTTGTGGGATGGACAGTGGTATGGACGTTTTGCTATCTGGCACCTTCGATGAAACTAAACATTTTCATAGATGGAGGCGATATATATCTAACGAAATCTTCACAAGGAATTCACACAAATTATAAGACTCATCCAGGCAGGCAGTGGTGTCTCATATACTTTATCAAATACATGTAATATTCCAATGCCTTCTGGTATTTGAAATTTCTCATGCCTTCACAAGGCACAATTTATTGACAAATCTTACGCAAGGATTTGGGCCAATTTGTGGAAATAGCCATTCAATTAAATATGAATGTGCTGTATTCTCTTTATACAAGACGTTGTTTAATATATGTTCAATTGTGTTCAATATATGTAGAAATTAAAAGTATATTAAATTACATTAAAGTTCTGTAATTATTGGCGGCCTTTTTTGAATCTCATATTCCAGGGTAGGCACGTCTGTCCGTTGCCACTCTAATATTGTATTTTAAAAAATCTCATTTTGTGAGAGTAGATCACACTTAATCTGTCTACGTATTTGATTTCCGTGTGTTGTTAGTAAACCAGCGAACTACCTGGCTGCTGAGATTTACGCTAGGTTCAAATTTTTACTTATCTTGAAGGCGAAAATCGGGTACTTTTATTATTCTTAAAAAGAAAAAAGAAAAGAATTTGAATACATGTATTTATAAATTTGAATCAGTATATAGTTGTTAAACGTATATTTAAATAAAATTGAATTTCTATAATTATTGGCGGTGTTTTTTTAAATTTCATATTCCAGAGTAGACACGCCTGACAGTTGCCTACCCTAATATTGTATTTTAAAAAATCGCAATTTGTGAGGGTGGAACACTACTAGGCTGTCTACGCATTTGACTGCAGTGCTTTGATGGTAAACCAGCTAACTACCTGCCTGCTAAGCTTTGCGCTAGTGTCAAATTTCGACTCGCATTCTTGTCGCAAATCGGGTGCTTTTATTATTCCTTTAAACTAAAAAACAGAGAATTTAATTACATTTATTTATAAATTTTATACATATAGTAATTAAAAGTATGTATATACTACTATAAATAAAGTACTATATATATAGTATATATATAGTACTATATATATGTATGTATATATTTCATGTATGTATTTCATATTCCAGGATAGGCACGCCTGGCCGTTGCCTTCACTAATATTGTATTTCTTAAAAAAGTGAAAGTAGATCACTTGCAAGCTGTCAACCGTATTTGACTGTCGGCGTTGTGGTAAGCCGCGACCTACCGACTCGTAAGCTTTTCGCTAGTCTCAAAATATTACTTACAAGGCGCCAAATTAGCGTTATTTATTATTCCCTAAAAAACTAAAAGTTGAGAATTCAATACTTTTATTTATAATTCCGACAGTTAAATTGTTCAAATTTTTCTAATTTTCCTGTTTCAAAATTTTAGATTTTTATTTCTTCCACTATTTGTGTTTTTGGTCTATCGTCATTCGTCGTTCGTCATTGGTCGTTCGTCGTTTATCGTTCGTCACTCGTCACTCGTCGTTCGTCGTTAATCGCTCGTCGTTTGTCGCTGGTAGCTTGTTGCTCGTAGTTCGTTGTCCATTGTTTGTTGTTCGTCGTTCGACGTTCCTCCATCGTCGTTCGTCGCTCGTCGCTCTTGTATCGTCGTTCGTCAGCAGTTGCTCCTCGTTCGTCGTTTGTTTTACGTCGTTCATCGTTCGTCGTTCATCAATAGTTTATATTTTTCCTATTTTTATGTATGTCAAATTCTTATAACTTACGAATTTAATAATTTTACAAACTTTTGTATTTTTCGATTTTATAATTTTTTTAATTTATATCTTTATATCGTATTCACATATTTTCGAATTTTTATATTTTATAATTTGGGAATTATGGACTTTCATTTATTCACACTTCGTTTCCCGTATTTCGTCGTTCGCTTTTCGTTCGTTGTTCGTCGTCCGTCGTTCATTGTTCGCCGTTGGTCAGTCGTCGTTGGTGCTTTGTCGCAATTCGCGCGTCCCTTTTCACTGGTCTCTAATCGTTAGTTGCTCGTAGTTCGTTTTCGCCATTCGTCATTGTTCGTTCTGCGATCGTCGTTCGTTTATTTTTTCAATATTTTATTATTTTCCAATTTTTATTTTTCGTGTTTTTATATTTTTTGAATTAATATATTTTTCGAACGTTTACATTCTTCGCATATATATAATTTTCGATATTTTTTTATTTTTGGAATTTTTATAAATTTTGTATCTTTGCTTTTTAAATTATTTATTTTACCAGTTTTTTGATTTCTAGTCTTTTGTCGTTCTATAATTCGCCTTCTTTCGTCGTTGGTGGTTCGTAGATCGTCGTTCATCGTTCGTCGCTCGTCGCTCATCGCTTTTCGCTCGTGTAATCCTTTCTCACTATTCGTTCGTCGGTTGTCGTTCATCGAATGCCCTTCGTCTTTGTTTATGTATTTTATTTTTAAAATATTTTTTTATACTTATATTTTCCGAATTTTTATATATTACGAATTATTATGTTTCAATAATTTTTCAATATTTTATTTTTCTCGAAATTTTAAATTTTTTTATATTTTTTTACTTTTTACATTTTTTTGAAGTTAAATCTTCGAAATTTTATATTTTTTAAATTTCTATATTTAACTTTTTTTAAATTTTTAGATGTTTCATTTTTTATATTTTTGTGTTTACAGTTTTTCGCCGTTCAATTTTTGTCGTTGGTCGTTGATCGGTCGTCGTTGAACGTTCGTTTTCACTTTTTTACAAATTAATTTTTTATAATTTTTTCCTCAAAATTTTAACTTTTCAAATTTTTATATTTTTCCAATTATTGTATTGTTGAATATTTTGATTTTTTTCAATTATTTTGTTTCTGGCCTTTTGTCGTTCGTCTTGTGTTATTCGTATTTCGTCGTTCGTCGTTTATCGCTTGTCACTCCTCGTTCGTTGTTCGTCGGTCGTCGTTCGTCGCTCTCTCCTTGTCGCACGTTTTCGTCGTTCGCCTTCCCACGGTTATCTTTCGACAATCCGATTTTCATGATAGTTTTTGAAAGTTTATATTATTCGTTATTTTATATTTTTGGATTTTCTATTATTTTCGAATTTTTATTAAATTCAACATTTTATGTTTGTAGAAAAATTAATTTTTTCGAACTTTCGAAATATCAATTTTTCGAAATTTTTGTTTTTTAAATGTTCAATTTTTATGATTTCCGGTCTTTTATTGTTCGTCATTCTTCGCTCGTCGTTTGTCGCTCATCGCTCGTCGTCCGTCGTTCATCGTTGCTCGTTCATTGTTTGTCGTTTCCTGCTCATCGCTCGCTGTTCGTCACTCTTCGTTCGCATTTCGATGTTCTTTTTCCAACGTCACCACCGAAATTCAACGTTTGTTTCTATTTTTTAAATTTTGTTTTTTTTTATTTTTATATTATATGAATTTTTGTCGTGTCTATAGTCTTACATCGCTCGTCGCCTGTTTTTTGCCGCACCTGTACGTCGCTCCGTTGTCCGTTGTCATCCGTTGTCGTCAGTTGTTCGTCGTTGTTCGTTGGTTCGTCGTCGTTCGTAGCTGATCGCTTGTTGTGCGTAGTTCATTGATTGGCGATTGTTTTTTTTTCCTTATTTAATGTTTTTTCAATTTATGAATATTTTAAAATTTAATATTTTTAAACTTATATTTTTCGAAATTTTATAGTTTTCGAATTATCATATTTATTATTTCCTATTTTTTTATTTTTATAATTTTGGAATTTTGATATTATAAGAATTTTTGTATTTTTCAAATTTTTATGTTTTCCTTTTTATATTTGTCGAAAGTTAATTTTATATTCAAATTTTACTTTTTTCTACTTTTTGTCCATTCGTCGTGAACGTTGCGTGGTTTGTCGTCGGTCGTTCGTCGTTCATTGTTCGTCGTTTGCGACTGGTCATTTGTCGTATATCGTTCGACGTGTGTTGATTCTCTATCGGCCTTCTTCGGTTAACACTGGATGTTCGCTTGTCGTTCGTCGTCCGTTGTTTAGTCGTACGTCGCTTTGTCGGCACTTCGTTCGGCTTTGTTTGTGTCCGTCGTTGCTCGTCTTTTACCGTCGCTGGTAGCTATCGCTCGTCATTGATAGTTGATTTTTCGTATTTTATTTCTTCAAAATTTTTTATTAATTTATAAAAAATTTTGATTTTTATATTTTTTAATTTATATTTTTCTATTTTTTCATATTTTTCGAATTTAAGTATTTTCCAATTGTTCATTTTTTTAAATTATATATTTTTCGTTTTTTAATATTTTCAGATTTTTATGTTTTGGAAGTTTTTTTAATGGTTTTTACATTTTTTATTTTGTACAACCTTTTATTTTCTGAAAATTTATTTTAATGGATGTATTAGATTTATTCTACTTTGTATGAAATCTTGTTAGGACGACGAATGACGAGTGATGATCATCCAGGGATAAATGTAGATCGACGATAGACTAGCATCGAAGAGCGAATGACGGACGAAAAACGAACCGCAAAAAAAGACCCACGAGAAACGAGGAACGACCAACAAACAAAGGACGAAAGTCTTACAATAATTTAAATAAATTTTTTTAATAAATAAATTTTCAGAAAATAAAAGGTTGTACAAAATAAAAATTTTAAAAACAATTAAAAATCTTCCAAAACATAAAAATTCTAAAAAATTTAATAAACGATAAATATATATTTTAAAAGATGAAAATTTGAAAAATATAAAAATTCGAAAAAAATTAAAAATGGAAAAACATTAAAATTCATTAATACAGAAAATCAAAAATTTTATAAATTAAAAATTAAAATTTGAAGAAATAAAAAAAATCAACAATCATTTAACGAGCGACAATCTACCAGCGACGAAAAAAGAACGAGCAACGACGAACAACAAAAGACGAACGAAACGCGACAAACGACGTACAAATAACAACGGACGACGAACGACAAGCGAACATCCAGTGTTAACCGAAGAAGGCCGATAGAGAACCAATGCACGTCGAATACCTACGACAAATGACCAGTCGCAAACGACGAACAATGAACGAAAAACGACCGACGACAAAACACGAAACTTTTACGAGGAATAAACGAAAAGTAGAAAAAAATTCAATGAAAAAAACTTTCGAGAAATTTTAAAAAAACAAAAAATTATAAAATACAAGAATTTTAAAATTTAAAAATTTTAAAATTATAAAAATAAAATATAAAATATATCGAAATATATAAATCGAAAATATAAAATTTCAAAAAATATAAAAAATTATAAAATATCAAAATTAAAAAAATATAAAAAATATAAAATATCAAAATTAAAAAATATAAAAATTCGAAAAATATGAAAATTCAAAAATTAAGAGTTTTGAAAAATATATAAATTCAAAAAAATTAATATTTAGTAAAATAAACAATCGACAATTAACGAATGACAAACAAGCTAAGAGCAACGACCAACACACGAACAACAAACTCCGACAGACGACTAAGACGAGCGACAAACGACGAAAGACTAACAATAGACGACGAATGACGAGCGACGATCATCCAGCGATTAAGGTAGATTGACGATAGACTAGCATCGAAGGGCGAATGACGGACGGAAAACGACCCGCGACAAGCGACCAACGACGAACGACGAACAAACAAACGGCGAAAGGCTTACAATAATTTCATACAAAGTAGAATAAATCTAATACATCCATTAAAATAAACTTTCAGAAAATAAAATGTTGTACAAAATAAAAATTTTAAAAACAATTAAAAAACTTCCAAAGCATAAAAATTCTAAAAATATAAAAAGTCTAAAAAAAATATATAATTCAAAAAATGAAAATTTGAAAAATATTAAAAATCGAAAAATATAAAAATTAATAAATATAGAAAACCAAAAATTTTTTTAATTTAAAATTAAAATTTGAAGAAATAAAATCAACAATCATTTAACGAGCGACAATCTACCAGCGACGATAGAAGAACGAGCATCGATTAACAACAAAAGACGAACGAAGTGCGACAAACGACGTACGACTAACAACGGACGACGAACGACAAGCGAAGATCCAGTGTTAACCGAGGAAGGCCAATAGAGAAACCAACACACGTCGAACGATAAACGGCCAATGACCAGTCGCAAACGACGAACAATGAACGACGAACGACCGACGACAAACCACGAAATTTTTACGACGAATGGACAAAAAGTAGAAAAAATTCAATACAAAATAACTTTCGACAAATATAAAAAGCAAAACAAAAAATTATAAAATCCAAAAATGTAATATATCAAAATTTTAAAATTATAAAAATAAAAAATGTAAAAAATTGAAAATATAAAAATTCAAAAAGTTTAAAAAAATGAAAAATATAAAAATTCAAAAAATATATAAATTAAAAATATTAAAATTAAAACAATATAAAAATTCAAAAAAAATGAAAATTCAAAAATTAAGAGTTTTGCAACATATACAAATTAAAAAAATTAATATTTAGAAAAAATTAACAAGCGACAATTAACAAATGACAAACAAGCTAAGAGCATCGACCAACACACAAACTACTAACTCCGACAGACGACTAAGACGACCGACAAACGACGGAAGACTAACACCGGACGACGAATGACGAGCTACGATCACCAAGCGATTAAGGTAGATCGACGCTAGACTTGCATCGAAGGGCGAATGACGGACAAAAAACGGCCCGCGACAAACGACCAACGACGAACGACAAGCGACCAATTAACAAACGGCGAAAGTCTTACAATAATTTCATACAAAGTAGAATATATCTAATACATCCACTAAAATAAACTTTCAGAAAATAAAAGGTTGTACAAAATAAAAATTTTAAATAAAATTAAAAACCTCCCCTAGCATAAAAATTCTAAAAATCTAAAGAGTCGAAAAATATAAAATTAAAAAAATGAAAATTTGAAAAATATTAATATCGAAAAATATGAAAAGTAGAAAAATATAAAAATTCATAACT